>NW_019014674.1:777407-795659 GCF_000150535.2 Carica papaya
TACCCAATTTCCCTTTAATATTTAGTCTGCAAAATTTGCTTATACCCACAATTTTATCAAGCAAAATGGATTTTGTGTGGGACAAATTAAAGTAATTCTCTCTCTCTTTTTTTTTTTTTTGGTTTAAAATAATAGGAAAGTGAAAAAAAGAAAAGGAACTATAGTTTTCAAAGGGCATTTTGAAGACAAAAAAAGAATAGGAAACCAGAATTTACTGACTAATCATGTCTGGGTAGGTGAGAGAGACATTAAACCAGACCCTGCAATGCAAAATGCTTAACGTGCGCAATTGCCCATCTCCTCAAATGCCACCAACCCCCAATTTGGCTTTTCAATTGTCCCAAAAATTACAATTAAATCCAACGTACAACTACACGCAGCACAATGTACAACAGTTCCACAGCGCTTCAACTTTTGGGATATAAATACTGAACTCGCCCAACTGGTTCTGGTAGGCTTGGAGTTTGGTGGGTGGGTGGGTGAGTCGCTACACCCCGTCAATCAACTCGAAACAGAAACAATATTCAACCACAACAACAACAAGAAGAAGAACACATCTTACCAAACCTCTCAAAATAATAATTTTATTCGCCGTAGTTTGAGTGAGAGGAGCAACAAGAATGGCGCAAGTTAGCAAATTCTGTAATGGGGCTCAAAGCGCCCATGTTTTCCCTCGTCTATCAACACCAAATGAACGCAAATCTATCTGTTCTGTTTCTTCGATTTCACAGGTAAAAAGGTATTCAACTTCATGGGGTTTAAAGCAGAAATCGAAAAGGCCGAGTAGTTGTAATGTCGGCGGTGCTGCCAGGATTAGTCCGGTCAGGGTAATGGCTTCGGTTGCGACCGCGGAGAAGCCTTCGAGAGCATCGGAGATCGTGCTGCAACCCATCAGAGAAATCTCTGGTACGGTTAAGTTGCCGGGTTCCAAGTCCCTGTCCAATCGGATTCTTCTTCTTGCTGCTCTATCTGAGGTATTTGTGTGATTTTCGCTTGTTGGTATCTTATGATTCTTTAATCTATTCTCTTGTATTGGGTTTTTTTGGGTGTTTTGATAATGTAGCTGAATGAGAGATTATACAGTTTTGCTTTTTTAAATGGTGGGTTTTCTATTTGGTTTTTGATTTGTTGCGAGATTAACTTGATCTTTCTGAAAAGTTTGAAATTTTAATTTCGTTGTCTGTGGCTAGCACTTAGTTTCTTGCGTATGTAAGTTTAGCTGGTAATTCAGATTAAGAATAAAAATTCCTTTTTTTTTCTTTTTTGGTTATAGGTCATACTTGTCATCTTTTGTTTTGGATTATATAAGGAACAACAAAGAAGAATAGAAAAGAGTTATACTAGGGGTAGACTTATGATCTGGTCTAAAACTTAAAATTTATGTTCTTCTGCAATTGTGTTTATTGTTCTTTGCCTTTCTCTGTTTAGGGAACAACTGTGGTTGACAATTTGTTGAACAGCGATGATGTGCATCACATGCTTGTTGCATTAAGGACGTTAGGGCTCCATTTGGTAGAAGACGGTGCAATTAAACAGGCAACTGTGGAAGGTTGTGGTGGTCTATTTCCTGTAGGTAAGGAAGGGAAGGAAATTGAACTTTTCCTTGGAAATGCCGGAACAGCAATGCGCCCATTGACAGCAGCTCTCACTGCTGCAGGGGGTAATGCAAGGTTTGTCCTATATTGCTTTTATTCCTGACTCTGGAAAGGAATGATTCTATTCTCAATTGATACGCACGTATCTTGCATCTCCTGTTTCTTGTTATTTTACATTTTTGTACCATCTGATTAATTTCAGCTACATACTTGATGGCGTGCCCCGAATGAGGGAGAGACCAATAGGTGACTTGGTTGTTGGTCTTAAGCAGCTTGGTGCTGGTGTTGATTGTGTCCATGGCACAAATTGTCCCCCTGTTCGCGTGATTGGAAAAGGTGGACTTCCCGGGGGAAAGGTAAGATTGATAGTTTTCCTGGATGTAATTTTTTTCTTTGATGGTTGTATCAGATGTGTATGAATATCCAAGTGGTAAGTCCTCTCAATTTTTCAGAACTTATCATGTTAATATATCCAGCCATAAGCCACGTAAATGACTAGGATAAGTGAGCTTTTGTTTCATATTTACCTAAAAAAAAAGAACCCTATTTTCCAGTTATTTTACAGTTATGCACAGCTGCACCGATATCCCATCTAAGCCTACATAATAATTGAGGATTTTTTAGCCACTGGAATTTCTTTGTAGCAAAAGCTTCAAATCTTCTTGAAGTTTACAATTGTCTTCATTGTTGGATAACTAAGGTGCCATTTAGTTGTATGTGTTTCACAAACAGAAATTATAAGAAGTCTGTATATATAGATCATAAAGGAGGATTGTGGTTCATGATTGCTAGATTCCTTTTTCTTGAATCACTTTTATCATGTTTCCACTTGCAGGTGAAACTTTCTGGATCAATTAGTAGTCAATACTTGACTGCTTTGCTCATGGCAGCTCCTCTAGCCCTTGGGGATGTGGAAATTGAGATAATTGATAAATTGATATCTGTTCCATATGTTGAAATGACTATAAAGTTGATGGAACAATTTGGAGTCACTGTAGAGCATAATGATAGCTGGGATCGATTCTTGATCCATGGAGGTCAAAAGTACAAGTAGGTTTCTTTTATATGTTTTTATACCACTTTGTGGATTCTGGTTACGTAATTGGTATGAAGACAATAATGAGATAAATCTCAGGTCCCCTGGTAAGGCGTATGTCGAAGGCGATGCCTCGAGTGCTAGCTACTTCCTAGCTGGAGCTGCAGTTACTGGTGGGACTGTCACCGTTGAAGGTTGTGGGACAAATAGTTTACAGGTATTTCATTAATCTCACAAATGTATCTTCTTCTGAATTTGCAATTCAATATTTAAATTCATAACTAATTTATTTATTATTATTATTTTAGATAAAATTCATAACTAATTTATAATTGCTCTAGGATGCCTACGTGTTTCTATGACATTTAAAATTGACTTTCGAATGTGTGTATTCGTTTAGAGGGAAAGTGATTTCTAGATTTTACCTTTTACGTATATGGGAAGGTTCTGATTTATTATCTGTCTTATGAATGCATGAAAGGGAACTCACATTTTCACTTGCTTTTTCTTTTGGTTAAGGGAGATGTAAAATTCGCCACAGTACTTGAGAAAATGGGTGCTAAAGTTACCTGGACAGAAAACAGTGTTACTGTCACCGGACCATCAAGGGAAGCTTATGGAAGGAAGCACTTAAAGGCTATTGATGTTAACATGAACAAAATGCCAGATGTTGCTATGACTCTTGCAGTAGTTGCACTATTTGCTGATGGTCCCACTGCTATAAGAGATGGTATAGTTCAATCTTTGTTTTGATTGAGTGTTTTTCATATTTTGTTGTATAGAACAGTAGGTAGGAAGATTGGAGCACCCACTGCCACATGAGGAATGAAACTACAATTAGGGTTTTCATTGTGAATGGGAGCATAGTCATTCCGCATGGGATGCGTTAGCTCTTCTCTGACGTAAAGTGGCACTTAATTCAACTTGGTATGAGGAATCTTGGGTCTTGTTGCACTGTTTTTGTCTAAAACTGATAATTCCTATGGAACAAACATCGCAAGGGTGTATTTGTTCTCCGACAATCTGACCTTTTTGTTTGCGAGAAACCCAATATTAAATATTGAATTCTTTTCAGAAAAAAGCCAGGGACCCCCTTTTTCTGGTTGAGAAGTCTTTTAACTTTTGAAGCTGAATTTTCATGCTCATCTTGTTAAATTATGTCATTTTCCTACTCGGTCTTTACATGTGTGATTAATAAAGGTAGACAGATATACTCATGATTGATCCTTCTTCATAAATGACTACAAACTAATTTCTTGTTTCTTGCTATTATCCAGTGGCAAGTTGGAGAGTGAAAGAGACAGAAAGGATGATTGCAATTTGCACAGAACTGAGGAAGGTAAACTCCATTGGCTATACTCATTACTTGATAGCCATCTATTTTGTTTGCTTACATTTTGCCTTGTGCTTCGACTTTTCCAGCTAGGAGCAACAGTCAAAGAAGGACCAGATTACTGTGTGATCACTCCGCCAGAGAAGCTCAACGTGGCAGCAATTGACACATATGATGATCACCGAATGGCCATGGCTTTCTCTCTCGCTGCCTGTGCTGATGTTCCGGTCACCATCAAGGATCCCGGTTGCACTCGGAAAACTTTCCCCGACTACTTTGAAGTCCTTGAGAGAGTGACAAAGCATTGAATCAATATGGGAACTGAGCTTGCTTAGTTCCACAGCAGAAAAAAGTAAAAATGTAGGTTATCTTGTACTTGTTTGGCCTTGTGGCTTGTATGGATGGTGATTATTTTATCTTTGCCAAAGTTGGGTGTTTTATCAATTGGTTTTTTAGTAAGTGTTATATCATTTGGGTAAATTTTGATTGCTATCCCATGAATGGAATAGAGAACCCAATTGGGCTTCAATTAATTTTTTTTTTTTTTTTTTATAAAATATAGAAAATATATTTAATGAATATTTTATCTAAATAATGAGAATTATTTTGTATTTTCATATTTTTATTAATAAATTGATTAATGATATTAATTGTATAATTACTCGTCCAGATGCGAGGTATTGTAATTGGAAATGCACGTCACATGGTGCTGAGTTATTTATTTATTTTTTTTTATCGTTTTTCTTTTAAAATTAAATTATCACATGGGAGAGAGCTTTGTATCTATTGGTGTATTTATTATTATTACTATTTTTCTTTTATCTGAAAATTCAATTTTCAATCCAAAAATTAATTCTAAAAATTAAAAATAATTAAATTTAATATGGGTAAGTGTCTCAATAAATAAAAAGTTGTTGTGAAGGTGGAAATGAGAAATTTTATGGGGTCTCAAAATTTGTAATTTCTTCAAGATCACTCTTCTTTAATATGAAATTTCAAATGAAGTAATATATATATATATATATATATATATGTGTGTACATATTCTAGGTTCTTTGAAAATTAATTCTAGTTTTATGCACCCCACATCACACAACGATGGTTACCCTAATCTATAGATTTCCTTTGGGATAATGTGTATAGTTATAAATTTTTATATGATATATAGATATAAAATTATTAATCAAGTTAGATAAAAGCGATATAAATTTTGTTTTAATAAGTTAAATGTTGGTCAAATAATTATTATGTGATATACATAAAATAATAAGAATATATATTTTTTAAAATGTAAAACAAAATTAATCTATTTATGAACATGAAATTGATGAGTTACTCCTTAATAATCACCATCTTCTATAACTTGATCAACATGTGTGTGTGTATATATATATATATATATATACTGCAGATACGTACATATATATATATATATATATAGAATATATTATGTTTGTACATAGCATCAAATCTCACACACACCAATACCAACTTGTTGAGGTTTGATCTGGAGCCAGATATGCAAATTTTTTAATATTCAGAATAATTATTAACACGTGGGAAATGTGCTTATTAATGCAAGTTATTTAATTAAATTGGATGCGTTTAAAAATATGAATTATTTTATCAAATAAATTTTAGAAAACTGTATGTATATATAGATATACAAAATGGTAAATTTATTTTCTTTGTTTTTATCCTTTTGTAATTTTGAGTTATTCCATCAATAAAATCTTATTTATTTTAATGTATTTTTTTTTTTTTCAAAAAATTCATTTGATAGAAAAATAATAATAATAATAAATTTCTTTATCCCATCATAATCTCAAGTAATTGAAAGGGGTCGTACATTTGTACTTGTAGAGTCAAAATTAAGCCTAAATGCTATAATAATAATAATCTGATTATAGAAAATTTAGGTTTAATTTATCCCTAATCATCATTAAGAGTCTCAAGCTAATGAGTCAACCTGATGTTTCAAATCCCCACAAATATCTGCCAGCTTTTCATTTTAATGGTGTGGAGACTAGGATTGATCTGCCTCAAATCCCTAACCCTAAATAAAGGAGCCTGATTTCTATTTGCAGGCCCCAAAATTAGGGGAGGAAAACCAATCAAGAATTGTGTCTGCTCATGGAAGATTTAGCTCCCCGTGTTGCTATAAATCTAAAGATGTAATCTTTACAGCCCACCTTCACCTGCATTTGATTTGATTTTTCAAAACAAGTCAATTAGATGATTAATTAACTGTCTTTTTTACTCTTCTTTCTGATTTCTGATTTCATCTCCCTCATTGCCCAATTTTACAATTTCTCTCTCCCTCCCATGTACTCATTTCTCAGTAAAATCAAATCTTGATTTTAGTTTCTTTCAATTTTGAAGCTTTACAGATCAAAGGAGAGACGGTCAACATCAACTCAGCTCTCCAAGAAACAAGAGGATTCCCATGTCTGCGGGGAGGTGAAAGTTCAGAGAGCACTTTTTCTTATCTTAAAGATCAGCATCACCACACAACTATCAGACAAGAGTTGGAAACCAGGAAGAAATCAGTACCCATTTCTTCAAGCCCTAACCCTAACGTGCTGAGCTAGATTCTTCCTAGAAACATTAATAATCGAGAAACCAAATCCGTTCAGTTTCCGTCACTGTCCAGAGAAATGTCCCAGCTGAAGCAAATGTCTCATCTCGACCACATTCCTTCAACTCCCGGCAAGTTCAAGATGGACAAATCCCCCTACTTAAACCGATTGAGGTGGCATTCTTCTCTCGCTAAACTCACATTCTGGTCGGTTATCTTCTTGGGTCTGATCTTGATCTTCTTCTTTCGATCTCCTTCCTCTAATCCCCTCCCTTCCGATCCCTCTCGCCGCTCTCTCCGCAACTATTACTGGGGAGGATCCTCCTGGGAAAAAAGGATCAGGTCCTCCGCCCGCATCCGCTCCCGTAATGGTATATCTGTCCTCGTCACCGGAGCCGCCGGGTTCGTGGGTACTCATGTTTCATCCGCCCTTAAACGCCGAGGAGACGGTGTTCTTGGGATCGATAACTTTAATGATTACTACGACCAGTCACTGAAGCGAGCTCGCCAAGCGCTTTTGGAGCGCACTGGAGTCTTCATCGTTGAAGGAGATATCAATGACGCCGCCTTGTTGAGGAAGCTTTTTGAGGTTGTGCAATTTACCCATGTGATGCATTTGGCTGCTCAAGCTGGCGTGAGGTACGCCATGGAAAATCCTCTTTCTTATGTTCATAGTAACATTGCTGGTCTTGTCAATTTGCTTGAGGTTTGCAAAGATGTCAACCCACAACCTGCAATCGTCTGGGCATCTTCAAGCTCGGTTTACGGGCTTAATACCAAGGTACCTTTCTCTGAAAAGGACAGAACTGATCAGCCTGCTAGTTTATATGCTGCTACTAAAAAGGCCGGTGAGGAAATTGCACATACTTATAATCATATCTACGGGCTTTCCCTTACTGGGTTGAGGTTCTTCACTGTTTATGGTCCTTGGGGGAGGCCAGACATGGCGTATTTCTTCTTCACAAGGGATATTCTTGATGGGAAAGCAATACCAATATTTGAGGCAGCTAACCATGGGACTGTGGCTAGGGACTTTACATACATTGATGATATTGTGAAGGGGTGTCTGGCTTCATTAGATACTGCAGAGAAGAGTACTGGGAGTGGGGGGAAGAAGAAAGGGCCAGCTCAATTAAGGGTGTTCAATTTAGGTAATACTTCCCCTGTGCCGGTTAATGAGCTTGTGTCAATCTTGGAAAGGCTACTGAAAGTTAAGGCAAAGAGGAATATTATGAAGTTGCCTAGAAATGGAGATGTTCAGTTTACTCATGCTAATATTAGCTATGCTCAGAGGGAGCTTGGGTATAAACCCACCACGGATTTGCAGACCGGACTGAAGAAATTTGTCCGCTGGTACCTAAGTTTCTATTCCAATGGCAATAAGGCTTCCGGGTGATATACATTCTTTCAATTGTTGTGGTAGGAATCCTAATGTTCACTGTGATTCATGTGAATGGTTATTTTTTCCTTAAGCATTTCTGTTTGGATGGCCCAATTATTGTTTCTTTTTCTCATATCTTTTTGATGATACAATATAATTGAGGAAGATGGTGTCCATTGATGGACATTGTTTCTCTGGGTTGCTTGCTTCCAAGATGTAATCTTTGGAGTATAATTGTTGTACTCTCGGCATTGTAGAATACATGACTGGTAGAGCATATATGCTAATGGATGGACGTGTATTACTTGTGTGCAATTTCAATAAAAAAGCACACGGTAATTTGGCTTTGTTTTTCATTTTTGCTTTGGATGGATTGCAGTAGATGTTACTTGTGAAGGCTTTGTGTTTTATGCCCATGGTTTACTTGCCTTTGTTTTATCCCATGTCATAGTGGATCTTGACATGCAAGATTAGATACTAATAACTAGAATATTTTGATGTAAAATTATCTTCATAACTAATTTTCTTTTGCTACTTTGTTAGATTGGGTGAATTGAGGCTAGAGTTTGAGAGGTGGAGAGAAATGTATGGTAATTTTTTAAACTTTTTCATGGAGAATCCGGATTCATCCCTTTTGCAGGTAGATCATCTTGATCAAACCATGTAAATTTTCTATTTACATGATCTTGAGACTTGACATTTGAATCTGAAATTCTGCACTATCTAAAATATTTGCCCTGGTTTTACTGCATGGCTCCGGAGTATGGAGGTTAGATAGTGGAACTTAGTGAGGAGGCATGATCAGATTGGCAGGTGTTGCCTTGTTCTGAATAGAGAAGATAAAAGTAAAAGCTTAATTTCACCATTGTTTTTGCTTTTACATTATTATTCAGCAAAATCCAAGCTCAGCTGGTAGAGACCTATAGTTTATATTGGCAAATGTGGCCATCTTTATCTATATGTATGGCAGATCATTGACTCTAGTTTCCCATTACAAGCTCCCTTGACCAGCCTTGTGATTTACGAGAAGAGTCGGAGTTATATATACATATCAATTGATAAAAGTAACATTGAATCTCCGGCAATTTCTACTTTGGCGTGTCTTTCTCTGCCTTTTGGTAAATCTCTTTTAATGAAAATAATGAAGGACACAACATGAAAACCCATGTGAAGTCAAGTGTTAAAACGTCCTATAACAATTTCCCTTGAGATCATGCAAGAGTTAATTGAACCTGAACTGAACTCATGGACAAGTAAGAGTTAATTGAAAAAAGAAAAGGAAAAAAACAAAAAAAAAAAAACAGACCGAATGTTGATTCGTAGCATTAAGAGATCCGGTCAGAATCCTCTATATTGTTCAAAGTAATCAAATTACATGAATTCATTCATCTCTATCTTCCTACTTCCACCAGATGTATCCAACTTGTATCAAAAGGTGGGCGCATGAGCTTTCATATCAATCAACTTCAATTAGAGCAGGCTAAGCTCGTCGAATCAGAGAAATTTCTCTCCACCTTGTTCCTTTAAAATGAATCAAGAACATACTTGGGAGTGTATACGGTGCTTGCTGAGCTATATCCCGTATTCAGAAATCATATTTTGTTCTTCCACTCTTTAAAATTAGGCACAACATATCTGAAATGTTGGAAGTAGAGTTGAAGAAATTCCAGGACTCAAGCATTAGGCGTTTCCTTGATCCCTTAAAATGAACAACCTGCACTCAAGTGCAAACAAAAAATTGATATAAATGAAAAGTCCAGACTAACTTGTCGAACATGTCACCAGATCAGAAGTAATCTCATCCATTAAAAGAGAATTCCAAATTGTCATCAGCACTATTATGAGGCACTTCAGATATCCAAGTGTACCTTAACATCCAAGGGCATCCCATGAAACTGGCCTGCACCCTCAGGGGGTGTCCAGTTATATTTTGCACATGGTAAAAACAGCACTGAAGCACCAGCAATTTCATCTAGGAAGGGCTCTGGCTTAGTAAATCTCTTTCCATCAAAAGAAGGATTGGACTTGACAACCCAGGTAAGAGCTAACTGATCTCCAAGCATACGGGAAGCTGTCATGTACTTGGAAGTGTAAGCTCTTAATACTTCTTGAAGAAAATTCTTTGCCCTTCAGCCAATTCCATTTACCAGTAGCAAAATTTCATGTTAGTATGGTCACAAGATAATCAAAAGACAGGCAGCAAACATGTCTCCCCTCAATCCTTTCTCCTGCGCCAACTGATCTATTAATCGATTAAGGTTAGTGTTAAAGAATCCTACATTTAAAGATCATTATACTTTATCCCAGTTATTGGCCTCTATCGATAACTTTTTCCACAAAGAACCGGTCTCTTTAAGATTGTTCCTCATATCTACTCAGAAACAAAACTAAAACACACAGCACAAACATGAATGACACAAAAAGGAAAACTACACACCTTAAAATTCCGTCAGGCGTGCCCCTTATTGCTATAAATCCTGAATTTAGAGGTTGATCTTTGTTGTTCCTGAAGGTGAGAGCCAAATGAAAATTCGGATATTTGTAAAATATCTGTCCCAGGTCATCAACCACGGATATATCTGAGTCGCTGAAAATATAATTGGTTATATGCTCCTGCCTTTTAGAGTGCTCCTCAAGCTTCATCTCAAGAAAGGTCTGCAAATATAATTTAACAAAATATGATTCATCTTAACATCTCAAGAAAGGTCCACAAATATAATTTAAGAAAGATATGATTCATCTCAAGAAAGCTTCATCCGAAGCTTCATCTTAACATGATTATTTAACAAAAGCAGAGTTAAATTTTTTTTTATTTAATAGAAATATAATAACACTGATTTGTACAACAATATAATATCATAAAATTTCTCAAATTTATTTAACTGACGAAACATAATTCAGTATGACGATAGTTTCAGTTGGAAATGGAAAAAGTGCAAGGAAGTCAGGAATCATCAATTTCAATATGAAGGCAAAAGGACAATTGCATCTAAATTCCAGCAGTGGAAATGGACGAACAAGATGCAAAACCAGATCAAATCTAGAATTCTACAGGCAAAAGAGGAAATAAGAGGTAAGGGGAAGTGAAACAAAAAATTTGAGAACAGAGTTTTGATGGGGAAAAGAATGTGTGTGGACGAAGCAACATAGACTACATAGTTATAATTGAACCATAAAAGTTTTCTACCTATTAATGCGATTTGCTCTTACAATGTAAGACCTGATTCTCTGAAGCATCAACTTGTCTCGTGAATATTCACCCTTAATGGGCATTACAGTCACCCTGTTTCTGCGAATTGAGAGATCTGATGCCGGATCAGTTAATATGATAACGTTGCTTTGAGGCATTGATTTCTGAAAATTTGCAATTTTTGCAAGAGTTACTCAATAAAGTCATTTCCAGATTACTTTTACACTACATTCAATTAAGTCCAGAAGAAAGTCATTTCCAGATTCAATTTTCTGAATACCTATATATTAAGAATATATTAATGTGTCGTTCAAGATAAAGCAAAATTTGCACATACACACATACATATATTTCCATTCTAAAGCTACAGAGTTTATTGTGTTTTCAAGATTACATTTCATAGATACTAAATAAGTGAACTGCATAGGGCACACTGAGTAGTAACCTGAATGAAGTTAATGAAGACATTCAAAATGGCCATCGACCTCTCTGTCTTACTGTATGAAGCATTCCCAACCTTAATCAAGTTCACAGATCTACCATCAGGATGACTATCAAGCGAAGTGTTATAAACGGTGAAGACCGTGACGAAGGCTACACTATCTCCCTTATAGGATAAATTAGAAGAGGGCAAGTGAGTTTTGTTGAGAGCTTTGGTACCTGCAATAGACACAGAAATAAGAACAAAGACACCACCTTCACTCAACAAGTATTAAGTCACTTTTAGACATCTTAGAATATTCTATATTTACATAAGCATACAGTAGTATGAAGTTACCAGCAGCAAATATTATAATTTATGGACAAATAATATAGTGAAAAATACAAAAGGCTTTATCTATATCCAATGCTAATAAACAGCCAGCCTGCAAGACACAACTTATGTCAAGGATGCCGTTGTTTTAAAGAGTCAATAGGGCAAATGCATATTCGAGCTTCCAACTATCAAGGCAACTGTTGAAGGAAAAGGCTAAATAAATATAGAAAGGCACCCTCATTTATACCCCCATCACCAGTAATAGGGAAATCTGCACAAGTGGGTATCTGGTGCAATATCATTTTCACATCTATCGATTCTCTCGTGCCTCATAACAACAGCTTGTGAGGCTTAGCATCATCGCCCCTGGGTGGATTTTGTTCAACATGGAAACGGAGAAAATGGATACAGGAGAACAACGGTATAAAGTATAATCACGAAATGAAGAAATGCACTATAACAGAGCATCTACTATACAGAAATGGAAAATGCGACCTACAAAATTCTTGGAATTGTAATCACTCAGTTAAAGGAGAAGGCAGAAACCTTGGCATTGCAGCCGATTCGGCAAGCCTTGTCCAGCAGCAGGTCCAATAACCAGATGATCGAATTTTTTGTTGCGTTTATTAGGCAGATCATCTCTACTTGCATCTCTGTGCAATTCCGATACTGAAAACACGCAAAAAATTCTCGCGAGCTTAACAAGGAAACAGTGAAAATTCAAAAGGAAAACAAATAAATCATTGACAAGCATTATTCAGTAGGAAATTTACCAGATAATAGATGAAGAACAATAAAAACTAAAGGAGTAAGAAAGAGTAAACGACGCCATCCAATGCAAGATCTCATGCCTAGCACCCCCAGTTAGGTTTTATACATCAAAATCTTACAGAAAGCCTAAATGTCACAAACTAAATGGCCGTGAAACCGGTTTCGCCATTAAATACGGGGCAAAGTATCAGAAAACTAGACTATAGAATACCCTATAAATCAATAATTTATGTAAAGCCGGCAACCAAGAGCAGAAAATTTTTGACACCCCCAAACCCCACAAGAATCTCTCAGTCACAGGTTGAAGGAAGACAGGCCATTAACAATATGGGCTGTTCGAGGACAAAAAAAGTCCGTACAATTGGGCTGCTACTTCTATAAGCTTATTTTTTTTATATTCTAATTAAGAAAATTTAATCCTCTATTTTTATATTTTTCATTTAATATTTAAGCTTCAGTATGAAACAATTTATTTTGCATCGTTAAATATATTATAATAATATTTTGCATAATGAGCTAATAATTTTCATAATCAATATGTTTAATAGCATTTATCGACAACAAATTAACAACCAGAGTATACATATACTAGTTTTCTTAAACAAAATTTTACGTACAATAATATAAAAAGATTTATTTTCAATTATCTGAGTTTTAGAGCTTAATATGTGGATTATGCATTAATTAAAAAAAAAACAATTCATTTCGTTTAAAAAATATATAGTTTAAAATATATGTATATATACTGAATGAATCAAATTAATGTAAGAGAATATCTTTTTAGAATTATTTAGTGTGGAAAAATGGGCCAGATATGTATTTAACACTAACAAAGTGTATATAATTTGATTTTGTATAAATGGATTATTTTCGTGACCTATATAATTTGATTATGCATATAATCTCTTAATTTATTGGAAAGTTATTTATCTTTATTATATATATATATATATATATAATTTTATTGTAGTTTATCATCAAAATTAATTGGGATAGATTCTAAAACAAGAAAACTGACCGGAGATTAACATGTTTAGACTAAATCCTAAAATTTCATTACAAAGTAATTATTTTTTTAATTAAGATAATCATCTGCATTAAAAAAAAAAATCTTTATTTTCTTTTGGTACGAAATTTTGATATGGAAGTTAATTTACTAATTTTTTTATTGAATTCAGTATATTTTTTAAAAATAAAAAGTAACAGAAAATTAGAACTAAATATCATTCGAAAATGATGCAATTATTGTAATATCTGGATCCAGAATTTGGGGCAGGATTAATTTTAACATTAAAAAAATATATAAAAATCTATTTTTAAAATTAATAAATTTTAATTTAATGTGGAATTATAGAAAAAATAGATTGAGAATGAAATTGAAAATAATTTTGGAAAAAATGAGTGAAAATTTGGATTCATATGATATTTTTGAAAGAAAAATCGAAAACTGGGGGTCAGAACACAATTAAAGAAAATTTTGCCACGAATGACTGCACAGTTAGTAGCCTCGACGAAGCAGAGCGCGCCACATGGCAAGACACACTAACTCGGTGCCACACGGGAGGCCACACTAGCGATCCGCGTGCCTCACAATCGGACGACCCAGAAGAGTTTTCGCGCGCGTGGACGGTCCGGATCTGTTCTTTCCTTAGGCGCGATCGAACGGTCGCGATCAAACGTGATGAATAATCTTGATTCATTCTCTCTTAAACGCGATTGGATGGTCGAGATCAAATCGCGATAAATGGTTCATATTTATTTTCTCTTTAAACACGATCGAACAGTCAACATCAAACGCGATTAACGACCCAGATTAACGCGAGATGGGTATAAATATTTCGCATAATACCGAACCTGAACCCTAACTGTCAGCTTCCCGCCAAAGAAGAAAAACCAGTCATCAGAGAAGGGAGCGACCGTCGCCTACCGCCGCACCGGAGCCACCTCCGATTGCCAAAAAGGTAAAAATTCTCCTACTCTCTCAAAATTTGATTCTAAGCACCCTCATGGCTAAATCGGAGCAAAATGAATAGTGGGTGAGCCGAAAACTGCGGGCAAAGTCCGGCAGTGCCGCCACGGACAAAACCCACAACAGCCTCCGATGAGCCCATTCTCGTTGTATCCATCGTTCTATTTTCTACAGGTTGACCAAAGAAAAACTCTCAGCCGCGAAGGTGAGCCAACGGAGCCGTTGCACTCGGAAAATCCCACTTCTGGTAGGTTTTTATTTTTTAATTTTTTCGACCAACCGAGGCCCCATAACGTATTTTTTCGTAGGGATATGTATAAAACCGGCTGAAAACGGCTAGGCTAAGGCAAACTGCCACCGTGGGCGATGGTGTCGTCGCCGGAGCACAGCGGTGCCGCCGTGCCGGAGCCTTGAAATTGGTCGAGAAGTTTTTTTTTTTAACCGATTTTGAATTCCTATGGTATTTTTAGGGACGTGAAACGTGTTTTAATCTATACATAAAAATTCAAAAAACTTGGGAACCGCCAGTAGACCCAGTAAAAGTTCGGTATTTTGGACATCGATTTGGGTAAGAATCCCTCATCTTATTCTATGTTATGGAATTGAAGCTTAATAATCGATAATATGGTATTTTTGTAATTTAAAATTTTTTGAGAATAATTATAGATTACTAATAGAGCCGGAACCGATTAGTTATTTATTTGTTTGTCTTGTGTAACCGATTGTTTACTTTTACAGCTTTAAATACATGAGAATATACTGGAATTGTTAAATGATTCAGTTGTGCTTCCTTGATGTATAGTTATTATTTGTCTTGCATGATTTACCGTTAATTTATGAAATTGAAAATTAATATGCAAATGGAAAATTGCTTGGTTATGTGAATTAATGAATGTTTGTCTTATTGGATATCTTAGGAGATGATGGACGGACCGAGTACATAGAAAATCCTACTGTAAATGTTGCCTCATATTGGACGGGATATCGATGAATAGGATTTTTGGCACTCATACCGAACGGGGTATGGGGATAGTCCGATTCACCCTAACACCGAACGGGATAATGAACGATGATATTTTTGGCACTCATACCAAACGGGGTGTGGAGATGGCCGGTTAGTTGATAATGTTGGATAGTGATTCATGCATAGTGGGATATCCCTATGAACCCCAAGGATACTAGTAGGCAAATAAAAAAGGAAAGTTGTTGTTCTTGCTCACTTAAATAGGAGATTATAATGTTAGTTGAGTTAGTCTCTATATGTCGATTTTGAAATCTCGCAACGGTAAATATATGTAATAAATAGTTTCCTTATGATAAATGAATTTACTTAAATCAAGAGCTTCATTGGTTATTTTTATAATTTTTACCAACCTTCAGTTTTTATATCGGTGTGTAGTGTGATATTTTTACTAAGGTAGTGTAGCTCACCCTTTCGTTAACTATTTAAAATCAAAAGAACTAAGATTCAAATCCCGATCAACAAGAGGGTTGTGAATAGTTCACCACCTGTACTCCCTTTAAAAGCTAGTGAAGATTGTCCTAAAATGCTCAGTTATTTGTCTTTTGTTTATTTATTTGATTTTTGTTTATTCTTTTAGAATGAACATTCCCGTAACTCTATTGGGCATTATAAATTATTGTGTAAGGAATGTAAACTCTAAACTCTATTATTTTGCTTCTGTATTTAATTTATGATTTTATTTCCATTTAAGTTCCAAACTTTTACAGTTGGTATCAGAGTCGCTTTCTTCGAAACCATTTCTTACACAAAAACCTAAGGAAACATAAAAAAAATGAATTATCGCTTGACCATTCTTTATGAAATGTAGGTACAAATATATGAGAAGAGGAAGACCCCACTAAACCGAGCAGTCCGGGAGTGTTCGCTTTGAGAGGATGTTGACCAACTTTTTAAAATGCTGGAGAGACTCATTGCTGCCCAACAAGCCCGAGAGGAAAGGAGAGAGCTACTTGACCATCCCCCACTGCCACAGTTTGAGCCACCCCTACAGTGGAAGGATCCTAAGCAACCTCGGTATAACCTTGCTCCTCTACAGTACCATCTTGCACCACCACAATATAGTTCGGTTCCCCCATCGCATCATCCGGCACCACCACAGTACAATCTGGTGCCTTCATCGTATCATCCAGTACCACCACAGGGCCATCTGATCCCTTCCCAGCATAATTCAGTCCCTCTTCCACAGGACTCAGTTCCACCCATAATAGATCCAGGCTACATTGAGATGTATAAAAGACTAAACTCATCTACTTTTGCAGGGGCATCATCCTTTGAAGAGGTCGAGTACTAGTTAGCTAAGATAGAGAAGACTTTCATGACTCTTGGGGTGATTCCAAAACATAGAATTATACTTGCCACCTACATACTAGTGAGAGAGGTAGGTCACTGGTAGTAGCTCAAGCAGACCACCCTGCCTGTTCCAGTCACTTAGGAACAGTACCTGATGGCCTTCAATGCAGAGTACCTCTTAAAACATCTTCGACATTTGAAGAAAATGAAATTTGCATATCTAGTCCAAGATAATATGACTGTATCAGAGTATGCCTGAAAGCTCTTAGAGTTGTGCCGGTATTCCCCTGAGGGCATGATGGATGAAGGTAGTTTAAGTGGGGTCTCCATCTTGAGATTAAACAACAGCTGTATGTGTTCGAGCTCGATACTTACTTAGCCGTTCTGGTCAAGGCACAACTAGTAGAGAGGAACCTTCGTATTTTTTCTCCAGCAGTGGGGAACCTCAGGTCCCCGATTTCACACTGCATACCAGCACTCACTGCACCTGTTCAACATAACAAGAGACCTAGACCAGTGACTCAGACTCCTCCTCATATTCCAACAATAGGATGCGGTAGGACTTGTCAGCACTGTGACAAGGATCATGGGAATCGACCTTGTTATCACCTCAACAATACTTGTCGTATATATGGGAGTGCCAGTATTACACGAGAGAGTGCCCGATGAATCAGAACCAGACCTGACCTCCTATCTGGGGCAGAGATTACAACCTCACTCAGCAAGATGCAGAAGCCAACCTAGACGTGATACAAAGTACATACACTATCTGTAATCATCTTGTACATATTTTGATTGATACTGGTGCCTCACATTCATTTTTCTCACATGTTTTTATACCAAACTTGAATGTATTACCTAAAAGAACTTGATTCTGTATTATTTGTGTCTACTCATGGGAGTATGACACTATTAGGAGAGGTTATATACAAAGCTTGTATCATAAATATAACAGATAGGAAATTAAGTTGTGACCTAATAGAGATTGACACGGGAGACTTTGATGTAATTTTAGGAATAAACTGACAAGCGTCGTATCACACCACTGTAGATTATTTTCACAAGAAACTTGTATTCAACCCTCTTAATGAAGAGTCATTTACAAATTAATTAAATTCTTAAAACATTTTTTTCTCATGAAAATTTTCCTATTACCAATTGCTTTAACTCGACTATTTTATCTAACTAGGCAAATCTATAAAAAAAATTTGTATTCGAGAGATTCTGGTAGTCCGAGACTTCCCGAATATGTTTCTTGATGAACAACCCAAACTGTCAATGGCTAGAGAAGTTGAATTCACCATAGATTTTCACCCAGACACTCAGCC
>NW_019014674.1:835635-847205 GCF_000150535.2 Carica papaya
GCCAGACCCACAGTCCAGGGTAGAGTCTATACACTCAACCAACAGGATGTTGAAGCAAATCGAGACGTAATACAGGGCATGTACATTTTCTGCCACCACCTTACACATGTTTTAATTGATACTGGTGCTTTACATTCTTTTGTTTCACATGCTTTTACTCAAAATTTAAATGTGTTATATGAAAGCCTTGATTATGTATTATTTGTGTATACACCTATGAATGAGACATTATTGGAGAATGTTATATATAAAGCTTGTATTATAGAAATAACGTGTGGAAAATTGAGCGTAGATATGATAACACTTGACACAAGAAATTTTGATGTAATTATGAGAATAAACTGGTTGGCAGTGTATCATGCTACCGGAGACTGTTTTCATAAGAAGTTTGTATTCAACATTCCTAACAAAGAGTTTTTTGTAAATTAATAAAAGTTTTAGATATTATTCACACATGGTAACTGCATTGTTTATCAAATGCCTTTAACTTAACTATTCTTTTCCATATTATGCAAGACTAAGCTTGATCAAGAAGTCAAATTTTTCATAGATCTTCAGTCTGACACCCAGTCCATCTTAATTGTTGCATACTGAATGAGTCATGTCAAGATAGAAGAACTGAGTAAATAGATCAAGGAGTTGCAGGATAGTGGATTTATCCAACATAGCATATCCCCTTGGGGTACCAGAGTCACGTTCGCAAGAAAAAGTGATGGGTCTTTGAGGTTGTGTGTTGATTATAAGAAACTGAACATAGTCACAATCAAGAACAAGTACCCCCTCCCTAGGATTGATGATCTTTTCGACCAATTACAGGTGCTCAGATTTTCTCCAAAATTGACCTGCGTTTGAGATACTATCAGGTAAAGATGAAGGCATAAAACATCTCTAAAACGACCTTCAGAACCTGGTATGGGTACTATGAGTTCCTGGTCATGCCATTCGGATTAACTAATGCACATGCGATCTTTATGGATTTAATGAATAGGGTCTTCAGGCCGTTCTTGGATTAGTTTATCATAGTATTTATTGATGATATTTTGATTTATTCGAAGAGTAGAGAGGAACACGCTCAGCATCTGACTCAGGTCTTACAAGTTCTCAGAAAAAAAAAATTATATGCAAAATTAAGTAAGTGTGAGTTTTGGCTTGAACAGACTTTCTTCCTATGGCACATAATATCAAAGGATGGAGTGTCAGTGAATTCCGATAAGATTGATGCAATAATGGGTTGGAAGCAGTTAACTTTGATTAAAGAAGTTCAAAACTTTTTTACTATGACAAATTATTACCTCAAGTTTGTAGAAGGATTTTCAAGTATAGTCGGCCCCCTAACACGACTTATGAAGAAAAACATTAAGTTTGAGTGGAATGAGAAATGTGAAAGGAGCTTTATAAAACTTAAGGAACGACTTACTATCGCACTAGTTTTAGAATGGAACGGGTGGATATATAGTTTACAGTGATGCGTACTACCAAGGACTGAGTTGCATTCTGATACAGCATGAAAAGGTTATAACTTATGGGTCCAGATAGTTAAAAACTCAAGAAAAAAATTATTCCACCAATAATTTGAAACTTGCTGCCATTATCCACATCTTGAAGACCTGACGTTATTACTTATATGGGAAAACATTTGAAATTTATGCAAACAATAAGAGTTTAAAGCATATATTCACCCAGAAAGATCTCAACATGCGTTAGAGGCATTGAATAGAGCTCCTCAAGGATTACGATTATAAGATCTTTTATCAGCTGCCCTCAGAATGAAGAATGCATGTATCTTAGCTCACATAATAGTTTCTGAACTCATGGTGATAAAGGCTACGTAGCAGATACAACTCCAAGATTTGAAAATGGCCACATGTCTGGCCCACATAGCAGTCCAACCTGAATTAATCTAGAGAATAAAGGAGTCTCAACTGACTGATTCCACTCTTCTAGTTCTCAAAAAGGATATATAACAAAGTTTAAACTTAGAATTCAGAGTCTTTGTGGATGAGTTGCTCAGGTTCCAGGATAGGTCATGTGTACCTAGTGATAGTGAACTGAAAAAGGATATCATGACAGAGGCTCACAGTTCAAAGTTCACTATGCATCCAGAAAATACTAAGATGTACCAAAACATGCGGCCCTGATTCTGGTGGGACATGATGAAAAGGAAAATTGTCTATTTCGTCTCTAAATGCATTATATGCCAACAGGTCCAAACAGAGTATCAATGACTAGGTGGGTTACTTTAGTCATTACTAATCCCAGAACGAGAATGGAAATATATCACCATGGATTTTATAACAGAATTATCTAGGGCACACTCGGGACATGACATGATCTGGGTGATTATTGATCGATTCACTAAGTCCTCTCGTTTTTTGTCCATCAGAATGACTGATCCATTGGAGAAATTAGCTAGAATCTATATTGGGGAGATAGTCAGATTATGTGGAGTTTTAGTGACAGTGATATCAAACAGGGATCTCATATTCACCTCTTAGTTTTGGAAAAGTTTTCAACATTTAATGGGGACGAAATTGTCTCTTAGCACAACATTCTACCCCCAGATAAATGGACAATCAGAGTGAAACATTTGCACACTGGAGGATATGTTTAGGACTTGTGTTTTAGATTTTAGAGGGCACTGGGATGACCACCTGCCCCTAGTATAGTTCACTTATAATAACAGCTATCAAACAAGTATTGACATGAAAATTGATTGACCCAAATCTTATAGATGAGACCACAGAAAAGATGATCGGGTGTTCCTTAAGGTCACCCCCTTTAAGGGTATCACTAGATTTATAAAGAGGGGAAAGTTGAACCTCATCGGACCATTTGAAATTTTGGACAAAATTAGGGTATCTACTTACAAACTAGCACTACTTCCAGAATTATCCAGAGTCTACAATATTTTTCATGTGTCAATACTACGCATGTATTACCTTAATCCCTCATATGTCTTGTCTTACAAACCATTTCCACTTCAGGAGGATTTATCTTATGAGGAGGTATCGATTAGTATTTTGGACTAGAAAAATAGAGTGCTTCTCAACTTCTCTTTATCTAGATTCTATGGCAAAATTACTCCCAGGACAAGGCCACTTGGGAGTTAAAATCAGACTTCAGGACCCGATATTCTTAATTGTTTGACTAGTGGGAGGGGCAGCAATTTGAGAGACTAAATTTTTTTAAAGGGAGAGAGTTGTAACACCCCGAGCCCGTTATTTAGGCTCAGGATGACAAATTTATATTAATAATAATTTTAAAAAATTTTAGTCTTAATGTTTTTTATAATTTTTGAAGAAAATTATATTTTAGATGTATTTGAAAATAATTTTAAGAAGGAGGGATCAAATTGAAAATAAGGAAGGACCTATTTGAAATAAAAATTTAAAAACTAGGGCTAAAGTGCAAAAATAAAAAAATGACCACGTAGAACGACCATGTCAGTAGCACGGCCAGCCGCCGTGCGCCGCGTGGTAAACATGTGGATATGTGTTCCATGTGGGATACCACGCAGGCAATCTACGTGCCAATTGATCCAATGGCCCGAATCCACTCCCGTGTGTATGAATGACCCATATTCATTTTTCCATCAACCGAGATCGAACAGTCTACGTGCCTTCAATTGGACGGCCTTGATTTGCTTTCCAAATAAGCTAGATCCGACGGTGGAGATCGGCCCATGCGGACCCAAACAGATAGCCGAGATTGAGAGAAGATGAGTGTTTAAACTCCTCTTCCACCGAAACCAACCCTAGCCGCAACCAGTTTTTCGGAGAAGAAGAAAAAGGGCAGCCAGAAGAGAAGCCTCCCACCGTCGTAGTTGCACCGGAGACCCAAACCGATGCCTGTAAGTGAAATTTTTTTTCTATTCGCTATGTTTTTCCATTTTAAATTACCTAAAACCTTTAATGACGTCGAAAGTCGCCGTACCCAAAATCAAAAAATCCCTCCGATGAACTCGAGTCCTATTTTTGTTTTCTTCACTTTCTCGACCCTATACTATCTAACACATTTTCAGTGCAGGACAACCGAAGGAAGGACATGATCACGAGGGAGGAGTGGCAGAGCTACCGCACCAAAAAACTAGAACCCCTAGTAAGTTTCGGTTCTCCTCCTTTTCCTGCCAACAAAAGCCAATTAACCCTAAATTGCACAGGTTTTCGCCCAAAATTGGCCGAAACTGGCCTGATCGAGAGGAGGAGTCGTTGTAGATGATGGAACCAATGACGGAGCATGGGGGTGCTACTGTGCCAGAACCCAAAACTGGCCCCTGGGAGAATTTTGACCCTTTTTGGTCATTTTTTGCGTATTTTCATGATATTTGATGTATGTTTTGATTTTAGCAGAAAAATCCAAAAAATTCAGAGATCATGAACCGCTAAGAAGCGTAGTTAAAAAGGCTGTGTGCTAGCCACTGAATTGGGGTAAGAATCCCTCACCATTTCTCTTGTTACGGTTAAATCAAAGTTAAATAAATAATAAACGAAGAATTATAAATGTTGGTGACCCCTTGATTAATTAAATATAGACCACCGATGAAGTTAGTAACCGGTTAATATATAATTACTCCTAGCTCATCAGTATTACCTATTTGTTGTTATATGGCTTTAATTGCCTACTGTTACTTCGTGTCCTTTAATTTATTAATTTTAATTGTTTATTTAGTTTACTCAACTGTTTCCATCTTTATTTGTGAATTCAGTTTGAAACGAATGTCTTAATTACATTTTCTTGAATCATTGGATTTTAATTTATATCGCCTATTAAATAATTGTTCTATTTTCTTGCAATTATGAAATGTGAGTGTTGCATGTATTTGGTGGCTAGATGGTAATGAAAACTTATATGTGTATGCAACATTGTTAAAAATTAAAGGGGCTTACCGGTTGGCATAGAAAAGGATGGACAGACCTGGTATATTGGATAAATCTTGTCGTGGATATTACCATAAGTCAGACGGGGCTAAGGAATCTCATACCAAAAGGGATTAGGAATTGTTTGAATACGCTTATTATCGAACGAGGTATTGAAGCAGTGGTGCGTTTGGTGCTCATTAACAGACGAGATATGGGGACGGTCTGTTGATTAATAGAATAGATACTTGGTCTACGTGTAGTAGGAATCTTTATGGACCTCCAATGGCACCAATAAGTAAGTAAAAAAGTAAATGTTGATTATGTTGTCTTTAAAATATTTAATGTGAATTACTATTCTAGTTATTTCCTTCATAAATAGCATATGAGAACTTAAAGGTGAGTGACAAATAAATATTTTCAATTAAATGAATTTACTTAAGTAAAAAAATAAGCTTTATTGGTTGTTTTACGATTTTTACAAACCTTTGGTTTTCCGTATCGGTAGTAAAGTGTTGATATTCTTATTGAATTAGTGTAGTTCACTCCTTTATTATTAACCATTTCATATCAGGATAACCAAAATATGGATCCTAAATAATAAGAAAATTAGCAAAAAGGTTATCTTTCGTTTTTTTCAGTTTGATTATATAGGTTTTTTAGATTGCACTTTTCTTTCTTTTATGTTTTTCAAAGAGCATTCCTGTAGATCTATTGGACATTCCAATTAAACTGTGCAAGAAATGTAATTCCAAATTCTAAATTGCTTCTACAAAACTAATAAACTTCAATATTATTATTTAGCTATTTGTGGGCTTTTATAAATTCTCATTAGTGTTTCAGTATTTAATGTAATACCTAGGCCCGAAGAACGATCCGAGACAGTTTTTATTTTTTAATTATTAATTTAAAATAACTAATTTATTTATTTTACTTTTATTTAAGTAAAATTTTGAAAAAAAATAAATTAGGGATGAGATTAAAAATAATTTTAGTAAAAAATGGTGAAAATTTGGGTTCTGCGAGTGTTTTTGAAAGAAAAATAGGAAACAGAGGGTTAAAGTGCAAATAAAGATCGGCCACGTAGTAACACCCAGTCAACAGTCTCGACGAACCAGAGTACGCCGCGTGGCAAGGCGCGCTGATGTCGGTGCCACGCAGGAGGCCACGTTTGTGATTTGCATGTCCTGCAATCGAAGGACCCAGGATCGATCCCGTGTGGTTGACGGTCTGGATTCGTTTCCTCCTTAGGCACGATCATACGGTCGAGATTAATAGCAATGAATGATCTAGATTCGTTTCCTTCTTATGCGTGATCAGACGAACGAGATTGATCGCGATAGACGGTCTAGATTAATGCGGGATGGTTTTAAATACTTCGCATCACACGAAAACCTAAACCCTAATCGCCAGCCCCCACCGGAAAAGAAGAACCAAATGCCAGAAAAGGAGGCCGACCACTGATCGCCGCCGCACTGGAGCTAGTGTTGATCGTTAAAAAAGATAAAACTTTTTTCTACCCGCTTAGAATTCGATTCTGAGTATACATGTGGTCAAATCGGAGCAAAAAGGACAGTGGATGTGCCAAAAATTGTAGGTAAAGCCGCTACAGCTAAAACCTTAAAACTCTTCCGATGAGCCCCTTTTCGATTCTCGTTTCACGTGGTTTTTTATTCATTGTATTCACCGTCCTTTTCTATGCAGGGTAGCCAAAGAAAGAACCTCAGCCACAAAGGAGGACCGGTGGAGCCACCGTATCTGGAGGTCCCCCCGCCGGTAGGTTTGTTTTTTTGTGATTTTTCGGCCAACTAAGGCTCCTAATGTATTTTTCTACAAGGATATGGCCAAAATCGGCCAGACGGAGGCGAACCACTGTCGTGGATGGCAGGGCCAACACTGGAGCATGACGACGCCGCTGTGCTGAAACCCTAAAATTTACCAGAATGAGTTTTGGACACTGATTCTAGATTTTTGGGGGTGTGTTTAGGCATGTGATGAGTGTTTTAAATTCCATGAAAAATATTCAGAGAATTTGGTACCCGTTAGTAGGTGTAGTAGACAGTTCGACGTCTCGAAACACCGATCTGGATAAGGATCCCCTGCTCTATTCTCCATTATAGTAAATTGAAGTTTAACGATGTATAATTTGTATTTTTGTAAAAAATTAAAAAATTCTAAAAATAATTACAGGTTACTAGTGGAGCCGGAATTGGTTAGTTCACAATTGTTTTGATTTCCTGTTTATTTTCCTGTATTGTCCTACTTGCTTGATTTTCGTACAATACATGTTCTTAATTTATAGTTCAATAGTTTTATTAACTTATCTGGTTATTTTGATTATATACCGTCAGCATGAATGTAGTTTAATTAATCTGTGAATGTGATATGAGATATTGGTATGAGTTTGTTGGTTGTTTGTTGATGAAAATATGTATGTGAAAGACTTACTGATTACCCAGGGAAAGGATGGACGGGCCTGGTACATAGGGAACCCTACTATGAATGTTACCTCAGTCGGACGGGGCTGAAAAGTTCCTTACCAAAAAAATTTGAGAGATATAGTTCACCCTCATACCAGATGGGGTATCGAGGGGATAGAACATTTGGCACCCATTATCGGATGGGATATAGGGACGGCCAGTCAATTATAAAATTAGATATTAGATTCACGAGTAGGTGGGATACCCCTATAGACCCCAAAGGGTACCAATAAGCAGGTAAGAAAGCAAAACTATTGTTTATCATTCTCTTATACATGAAAGTGAAAAGTGATTAGATATGAGTCTTCATAGGTTGTCTTTGAAAAACTAGTTATGGTAAGTATTAAATAAATATCTTCAAGTTTTAAATGTATTTAAATAAAGCAAGTGCTCCATTGGTTGTTTATTTTTATTTATTTTTATCAATTTTCAGTTTTCTGTATATGTGATTAATATGAAATTTTTATTGGGCTAGTGTAGCTCATTCTTTCATTAACTATTTCATATCAAGAGGACCAAGATCCAGACCCCGATCATTAAAAAGGTTGTGAGTAATTCACTATTAGAACTCCCTTCAAGTGCTAGTGAAGGTTGTCTTATGATGCTTAGTTATTCACTTTTCATTTTATTTCTTTAATTTCTGTTTGTATTTTAAAATGGAAATTCCTGTAGCCTTATTGAATATTCAAAGTTATTGTGTAAGGAATGTAAACTCTAACTCTATTAATCACTTATGCATTTAATTTATGAATTTATTTTTCTTTAAGTTTTGGGTGTTTACAGTTGGTATCAGAGCCGCGTTCCTCGGAACCTTTTTTTGCACAAAAACTTAAAATCCCCAAATATAAACTATCACTTAACCTTTCATTGTGAAATGCAGGTACAAAAAAATAAGGAGAGGAAGACCCCCCAAATAAATTGAGTAGCTCGAGATGGCTCATTTCGAGAGAATGTTGACTGACTCTTTAAGATGCTAGAGAGACTCATCTCTGCCTAGCAGGCCCGGGAGGAAAGGAGTGAGTTGTCTGACCCTCCCCTGTTACCACAATTTGAGCCACCCTTGCAGCAGGAAGATCTGAAACCACCCCGGTACAACCCTATTCCTCCATCGTACCATTCGGCACCACCACAGTACAATCTCGTGCCTCTATCACATCATCAAGTACCGCCACAGTACAACCTGATGCCTCCATCGTATCATTTGGCACCACCACAAGGTCATCTGGTCCCTCCCCAGCATAATCCAATTCCTTTTCTACGGGACCCAGTTTCACCCATGATGGACCCAGGCTATATTGAAAGGTACAAAAGACTAAACCCATCTACCTTTGCAGGTGCATCCTCTTTTGAAGAGACCGAGTATTAGTGAGCTGAGATAGAGAAGATATTTGCGACTCTTGGGGTGGTTCCCGAATAGAAGGTTGTACTTGCTACCTACATGTTTGTGGGATGGCAGGCCGCTGGTGGCAGCTCAAGTAGGCCACCCTGCCCGGTTTAATCACTTGGGAACAGTTCTTGATGGCCTTTAATGCAAAGTACCTCCTAGAGCACCTCCGATATTTGAAGGAGATGGATTTTGTACATTTAGTTTAGGGTGAGATGCTTGTGTCGGAGTATGCCCAAAGGCTCCTAGACTTGGGCTGATATTCCCCTAAAACCATAAGGGATGAGGGTAGGAAGGCAATGAAGTTTTGCTGAGCCTTCAGTTTGAGATCTGACCATAACTATATGAATTTAAGTTTACTATGGATTTATCCTTTCTGGCCACGACACAGTGTCATTTTGTTAACCTTAACATCTTTCTTCCAAGACTGGATAATCCCCCAGCCCCGGTTTCACTCTGCCCATCGGCAGCTACTACACTGGTTCATCAGAACAGGAGGGCTACGTTAGTGACTCATGCTCCTCCTTAGGCTTCGGTAACAAGACGTGGTACGACTTGCTAGCACTGTATTAATGATCATGGAGACTCACCTTGTTATCATCTCAATAATACTTGTCACATATGTAGGAGTATCCAACATTACGCAAGAGAGTATCCGGAGAATCATAACCAAGCCAGACCTCCTATCTAGGGCAGAGCTTACAACCTAACTCAGT
Organism: Carica papaya; assembly: GCF_000150535.2. Next base: position 845,072 of record NW_019014674.1, read on the forward strand.
AGGATGCTGAAGCCAACCCAAACGTGATACAAGGTACGTACACTATCTGTAATTACATTGCACATATTTTGATTAATACTAGTACTTCACATTCGTTTGTCTCACACAATTTTACATAAAATGTAAATATATCACCAAAAAGACTTGATTTTATGTTGTTTGTATATAGTCCTAGAAGTAGGACACTATAAGGGAAGGTTATATACAAAGTTTATATCATAGACATAGCAAGTAAGAAATTGAGTGTGGACCTGATAAAGATTAACATGAAGGACTTTGATATAATCCTGGGAATGAACTGATTAGTGGCGTACCTCGCCACCATAGATTATTTTCATAAAAAACTTGTACTCAATCCCCCCAACAAAGAGCCATTTACAAGTTAACGAAAATTTTAAATGTTATTTTTCCATGGTAATTTCCTCATTATATGGTGTTTTAACTATGTTGTCTTCTCTACATTAGACAAACATATGAAAGAAGTTTGCATTTAAGAGATCTCAGTTGTTCGAGACTTTCTGGATGTATTTCCTGATGAACTACTTGGACTAGCAGTGGACAGAGAAGTTGAATTAACCATAGATTTTCAGTCTAGCACCCAGCCTATCTCTATTACCCCTTACCGCATGAGCCATATTGAGATGGAAGAATTAAGAAAATAGATTAGTGAATTGTAAGATAATGGGTTCATCCGACATAGTGTATCTCCTTAGGGTGCTGGAGTCATATTTGCAATAAAAGAGGATGAGACACTACGATTGTGTATTGACTATAGGTGATTGAATTGAGTTACGATCAAAAATAAGTACCCCCTCCTCAGAATTGATGACCTTTTTGACTAGTTGCAGGGTACCTAGGTCTTCTCCAAAATAGATTTGCATTCAGATTACCATCAGGTAAAGATCAAGGCAGAGGACATTCCCAAGACAGCTTTCAAAACCAGGTACAAACATTATGAGTTCCTAATCATGGCCTTTGAACTAACCAAAACACCAGCCATTTTTATGAACTTGATGAAACGAGTTTTCAGAAATTTCTTAGATCAGTTTGTCATTATGTTTATCGATGATCTCCTGATCTATTCAAAGAGATGAGGAACACGCTCACCACCTAACTTAGGTTTTGTAGGTTTTTAGAGAGAAGAAACTGTATGCAAAATTGAGCAAGTGTAGGTTCTGTCTCGAGTAGAATACCTTTCTAGGATACATCATACCAAGGGATAGAGTATTAATGAACTCTGAAAAAGTTGAGACAGTACGTGGATAAGAGAAATTGACCTTGAAGGGGATTTGTAGCTTTTTGGAAATGACAGATTATTACCGCATGTTTGTAGAAGGATTTTCCAGCCTAACCGCTCCTTTGATCCTACTCATAAAAAAGAATGTTAAGTTTGAATGGAATATAGACTGCGAAAGGAATTTTACAGAACTCAAGAACTGGTTGATTACTGCACCCGTGTTGGCTTTACCGAGTGGGACAGGTGGATATACAGTGTACAGTGATGCCTTCTAACTGCTGTTGGGTTGTGTTCTGACGCAGCATGGCAAAGTCATAGTCTATGGGTCCAGGCAGTTGAAAAGTTATGAGAAAAATTATCCCACATACGACTTAAAACTTGCTGCCATTATCTACGCCTTAAAGACCTGATGCCACTACCTGTATGGGAAGACTTTTGAGATTTTTACTGACCATAAGAGCTTGAAGTACATATTCACTCAGAATGATCTAAACATGCGACAGAGGTGTTAGATAGAGCTCCTCAAGAATTATGATTGTAATATTTTGTATCACCCGGGTAAGGGCAATGTAGTAGCTAGCGCGCTCAGTAGAAAAAGTGCAAGTATGTTAGCTCACATAATGGTTTCTGAATGCAGGGTAATAGCGCACAACATATACGATTTCAGGACTTTAAGAGAGTTGCATGTTTGGTTAACCGGACTGTATAAACCAAATTGATCTAGAGAATAAAAAAAGCCTAATTAACCGATTCCACCATAGCCGCCCTCAAGAAAGATGCAGAATAGGGAGTACATCCAAAATTTTGAGTCTCTGCCAATAGATTGTTCAGGTTTTAGGACAGGGTGTGTATTCTAAATGACAGTGAACTAAAAAGGGATATCATAACAAAGGCTCA
>NW_019014674.1:896926-907528 GCF_000150535.2 Carica papaya
TTTAATAATAATCATTTAACCTTATAAAATAAATTATTAACTGTAATATTAAATAAAATTGAGAAAATTATTGTTAAACATTAGAAATTATTAGAAAATTTTCCCCATCTCACAATCATGGCTGTCGCTTGCCAAGCCTTTTCTTATGGGTTTAACTTCACTAACATCAATAAATATCTATGTAATATTCGGGTCTAGGATTTGACCCAAAACTAATTTTAACATTCTAACAATATATAAGAATCTATTTTTAAAATTAATAAATTTTAATTTAATATAGAATTATGAAAAAAAATAAATGATGATGAAATTAAAAATAATTTTGAAAAAAATAGTGATAATTTGGGTTTGGATGGTTTTTTGAAAGAAAAATCGGAAATTGGGGATTAGAATATAATTAAGAAAAATTTTGCTACGTAGGACTGCGCAATCAACAGTCTCGACGAACCGGAGTGCGTCGCGTGGCAAGATACGCTGACTCAGTGCCACGCTGGAGGACATGCTAGCGATCAGCGTGCCCCGCGATCGGACAACCCAAAAGCATTCCCAAGAGCATGGACGGTCCGGATCCGTTCTCTCCTCATGCGGGATCGAACGGTCACGATCGAATGCGATGAGCGACCCAGATTCATTTTCTCTTTAAATACGATCGAACGGTTGAGATCAAATCACGATGAATAGTTCAGATTCATTTATTCTTTAAATGCGATCGAATGATTGAGATCAAACACAATGAACGGTTCAGATTAATGCGAGACAAGTATAAATATTTCGCATCACATTGAACTCAAACCCTAACCGCCAGCCTCCCGCCAGAAAAGAAGAACTAGTCGCTGAAGAAGGGAGCCGATCGCCGACTGCTGCTGCACCGGAGCCACCTTTGACTGCCAAAAAAAGTAAAAATTCTCCTATCCATTTAGAATTTGATTCCAAGCACCCCCATGGCCAAATTGGAGCAAAAAGAATGATGGGTGAGCCAAAAATCGCAGGCAAAGCCCAACGGCACTGCCACAGGCAAAACCTACAACCTCCTCCAATGAGCTCCTTCATGTTTCCTGTTTTGTGCAATTTTTTCACCGTTTTATTCATCGTTCTATTTTTTACAAGTTGACTAAAGAAAGACTTCCAGCCGCGAGGTGAGCCGGCAGAGCCGCCACACCTAGAAAACCCCACCGTCGGTATGTTTCTGTTTTCTTATTTTTTTTGCCAACTGAGGTCCCCTAACGTGTTTTTTCGCAGAGATATGTATAAAACCGACTGAAACCAGTCAGAACTGGTAAAAAATGGTCAGATCAAAGCAAATCGTCGCCGCGAGCGGTGGTTTCATCATCGGAGCACGGCGGTGCCGCCATGTCAGAATCCCCAAATTGGCCAGAAAAGGTTTTGTTTTTCACCAATTTTGGATTTCTATGGTAGTTTTATGAACGTAAAGCGTGTTTCAATCTTCGCATAAAAATTCAAGAAACTCAGAGAGTGCTAGTAGGCGTAGTAGAAAGTTCGGTGTTTCGGACACCGATTCAGGTAAGAATCTCTCATCTCATTCTCTGTTATATAATTAAAGCTTAATAATCGATAATATGATATTTTGTGTACTTTAGAAAATTTTCAGAATAATTACAGGTTACTATGGAGCCAGAATTAGTTAGTTATTTATTTGTTTATCATGTATAACTGATTGTTTGCTTTTACAACTTTAAATACATGAAAATAATAATTCAGTTGTGCTTCCTTGATGTATATTTATTAATTGTCTTGCATGATTTATGGTTAACTTATGAAATTAAAAATTAATATACAAATGGAAAATTACTTGTTATGTGAATTAATGAATGGTTGTCTTATTAGATATCTTGGGAAATAGTGAACGAACCGGGTACATAGAGAATTCTATCACGAATATTGCCTCATACCGGACAGGTATCGAAGAACAGTATTTTTGACACTTATACCGGACGGGGTATGGGGACGACCAGTTAGTTAATAATATTGAATATTGGTTCACGCATAGTGAGACATCCCTATGGACTCGTAGGGATACTAGTAGACAAATAAAAGGAAAAAGTTGTTGTTCTTGCTCATTTGAATATGATATTAGAATGTTATTTGAGTTATTATCTTTATAGTTTGATTTTGAAAATCTTGCAACGGTGAATATATGAAATAAAGGTTTTTTTGTAACTGCCCCGAAAATTAAAAGGAAACGTATATATAAAAATTCAAAGTGCGAAAGCGAAATAAAATATTATGATTAACATCCCTTACACAATAACCAAAACGTATTAAACGTATGAAAGAATAAGCTAACTAAAGTAAATACTAGAAATGAATACTATAAGGAAAGCTATAAAATCTTTAGGCATCTACTCGCCATCTTCCTGCGGAACGGGCTCGGGAACCAAGTCCTCCTGATCTGAAATGGTTAAGTAAGGAATGAGCTACACTAGCCCAAGAAAGATGTCACACTATCTCACTGTCACAGAAGTAAAGGTTGGTAGAAAATAAAAATGACCAATGAAGTATAATTTATAACAAATTCATTTATCAATAATAAAACCCTTTACTGTCCACTTACCTCGGTGAGATTCATGAAAATAACTTATGAAAATAATAACATTATAATATCATGAAATCATACGCACTCTGTAACATAATACATGTCATACTTTTAATATTTCAATCATCAGGTAACAAATTTCATTTTTTACCAGCCTACCAGTATCCATGGGGATCCATAGAGGTCCCCGCTACACGTAAACTATTCACCTTAATAACTTAACTCCAGGACCGTCTCCATACCCCGTCCGGTATGGGCACCAAAACCATAAACCTCAATACCCCATCCGGTACGAGGGTGAAGTAGACCGTCCCCATACCCCGTCTGGTATGAGCGTCAAAACATTTAAAGTTTTCATACCCCGTCTGGTATGAGAGACAACGTTCCCGGTAGGATTTCCTATGGACCCGGTCTGTCCACCATCTCTCAGGATATCTAGTGAGTCTATCGACTTATCCATTTATCAATTCACATACCTTTTCTATTCTTTTCTTAGTTTTTTGTTTCTCACCTAATCATGAATATTTAAAACAGTAACGAGCATCCAACAACGCAGGCATATCATCGGATTAACAAAATCAAGCAGTAGTGAAGTAAATAGTGATTCATGCATTCAAAATCATAAAATAAATAAATCAGACACCATAATGCCTTTAAAACTGTAAAATAACTAAAACAGCAACTGACCGAAAATATATTAGATTCGGGCCCCATTAGCAACCTTAATTAATTATACATATCTATTAATTCATAAAATACCGTTTTATCATTTATTAAGCTTTAATGTCGTTATAGGAAATAGAGTGAGAGATCCTTACTTGATTCGAAGTCTAAAATTAGTTTTTCACTGTGCATACGGGCAGTCCTTAGATTCCATGAATTTTTTTTTCGGGAACTGAAAGACACTTCCGGTACCTGCACATGTCCCCAAAAAACTCCAAATCAGACCTAGGGCCTCCTTGGCCAATTTCAGAATTCCGGCACGGCGGCTCCGTCGTGCTCCGGCGATGGTGCCGCCGCCCACGTTGGCGATCCGCCTCGGGTTGGCTGTTTTCGGTCATTTCTGGCCGAATTTAGCCAAACTAGCACCAGTTCGTGCGAGGAAACACACGTAGGGCCCTTGGTTGGCCAAAAAAATACAGAAAATCGAGACTTACCGGCGGCAAAGCTCTCGGGTGCGGTGGCTCCTCCAACGCGAGTCGCGATTTGGTGTTTTGCTCCGGTCAACCTATAGAGGAAAGGACGGTGGTCACAGTGGTGTAAAAATTACATCGAACGGGAATCGGAAAGGGCCTCATCGGAGGTAAAAATTGAGAAAACCCACGGCGGCGTCGCTGGGCTTCAGCGGCGTTTTTCGGCCAATTGGTTGGTGGTTTGGCTTCGATTTGGCCACATGTGGGTTCAACATCGAAATCCAAGCCAATAGGAGAAATTTTACCTCGTTTGGCGGCCGAAAGTGCTCCGGTGCGGCGGCGGGTGGCGGCTGGGTTGTCTTCTCCGGCGAGGGCTCTAGCGGCTAGGATTTGGGGTTGGGTATGGATGAGATTATTTATAACCTTCCCATTTTAATCTGAGCCGTCCATCATGATTTAATCTGGACCGTCCAATCGCGATTAAATTGGGAATGAATCTGGGCCGTCCGCACGCGTGAAATTTAGGCCGTTCGCATGCGCTTTTGATCTGAGCAATCCGTGCGCGCGGGAATGGATTTCAGCCGACCAATCGCACGCACGCGGATCGCCCACGTGGCTCCATTCCGCGTGGCCTCCTGCGTCAGCGTCTCTGCCACGCGGCGTGTCCTGGTTGGCCGGGGCTGCTGACGTGGCTGTTGACGTGGTGTAATTTTTCTAAATTGTGTTTTGACTCCCGGTTTTCGATTTTCTTTTAAAAAAGACCCTTAAAATCCTAATTTTCACCTTTTTTTTTTTCAAAATTATTTTTAATTAAATCCCAAAAATAATTTTAACTATTTTATCATTATTATTATTTTTATTTCTATTTAATTAAATTAAACTAAATTTAAAACCATATAAATATACATAATAAATCAACTATAATAATTAAAATAAAAATAGTTCCAATAATAATAATAATAAAAGAATTAGGGTGTTATATTTTTCTCATGATAAATGAACTCACTTAAATCAAGAGGTTCATTGGTTATTTTTATAATTTTTTACCAACCTTCAGTTTCTGTATCAGTGAGTAGTATGATATTTTTATTATGTTAGTTATTCTCACCCTTTCATTAATTATTTTAGATTAAGAGGATTAAGATATAGATTATTATTTAGAATATTTTTTACTATGATAAGGTATGATTTTATTTATAAAATGTTAAAAAAATTAATCGTTTAATTTATCATAAGTATAAACCAGCAGAATTTATGTATAATTTGAAAAGTATTTTCTGAATTTCACTTTGAAATTTTTAGGAGTTGTTAAAAAAATTTATAAAAAAAAAAATCTACTTATCAAGGTTTATGCTTAGGTAAGAACAAAAGTTCTTCAAGTTACAAAGCGACGTCGTAGATCGCGTAATTTGTTCTTCCGTTCAGGGGAGTAAAATCCGGGTGAAAATGAAACACTGACCCCTCACACTATAACGGCCATTCTCATGTCACGCCTTCTTTCTCTCGTCTCAGAGCTCCTGTCTAAATGCATCGTCGCTTTGTCGGAACAATTTTTTGTTTTCTTTGTTGAGATTGATTCTCTGTTATCTATCGTCGTCCTCTCCAGTTTCAAATTCACTCACCTGCTGCAACAACAGAGACTGTAACTTAATGTCGTTTTCAGATTCCGAGTCTTCTTCTCATGGAGGAGGCGCAGATCACAAATTCTTTCGTCAAGTTAGCCGTGATCGTCAGTCCTCTCTCTCTCTCTCTCTCTCTCTCTCTCTTTATCTCTGAAATTATCTTTCAATGTTTTCGGTTAAGCTTTTGTATTAGTTTCCTGGGAGAATTTAGGCGGAAAAAGCAGTGAAAGTTTGTTTTCGCTTCGAGATATAGGAAGAACGTAGTAGCTTGGGTCGCATAAGGAGAGAGAACGTTTTCTCCTTATTAACCTGTTAAATTTTTTAAATACTTGCGAACATTTAGGTTATTTTGTCAATTGAACGACCTGGCAAACTACAGAAATTTTGTTCACTAGAATCGCCGGGGCCTTACTTTGAGTATCCATTCTGTGGTTCATCATTACCCTGCTTGATTGCCTAGAAAATGCAGAAGAGGATTTTTTGACATTTTGCTTTCTTTGCCCGCTCAAACGTATGAGTTGTTTTCATTCCCCCCTCTTTCCAGGGTTATTATGTGAAATGCTCGGATCAACGAAGTGTGGAGAATCAAAAGCTTGGAAGGTACGTCTGTTGCGATTTTCTCTGCTTTGATTGCTCGGGGAGCATAATCAATTAACTTTTTTAGTCACTACGGTAGAACTAGCAATTGTTTGCATAGACAAACGGGGGAAGAGAATTTTTTTCTGTACTTTTGTATAGAAAGGAATCTTCTCCGTGCAAAATTACTCTGCTGGAGATCAACTCATTGTCTGTAATCAATTGAGACGCTTTGTTCTGCTTCCTTCATTGGAAAGAAAAGTTTCTAGTCTATGGTAGTTTGTTTTAGATTTTTGAACTGACACCGATAAATTGCTAGAAACAAGTATCTAGTAGAATTGTTCTCTAGCCAGTAATTAACTCTCCAGCTTTTTCACTTCTTTTATGCATGCAATGTACAGTGATATTTTTAGTAAAATGATAACCGCTAGTCTTCTCAATTTCTGATATACCTTTACTTAGTTATCGCTTAAAATTCATGCTTTACTGTTTTAGTCAACCTAACTGATCTTTTGCAGATACTCATCATGGATAAAGTTACAGTGAAAGTTATGTCTCACTCATGCAAAATGTCAGATATCACTGACCAGGGAATTTCGTGTAAGCATCAAGTATTATTACGTAAAGAGATGCTTCTCATCCATTTTATGGTCGGTCCTGCAAGAGTCCTATACTGTGGAAGAAAGAATCAAAATATGTTATCACGAGCCAGCACAAAATAAATAATAAGCATTTTCCGTTGTAGTATTTGACAGGGTAACGTACAGTGCCTTGGTGTAGTAAACAAAGTATCATGAGTTGTTATCTCCTCATTTTAGATAAAATTTTAAATTCATGTAACCGCAGAAACTGACTGTACCACTAAATGACCTTAGATTTTTCGGTATTTGACTACCAGTTACTGCTTTCAGAACTTATGAACGATTCTGCTTTTATGCAGTGGTGGAAGACCTCTTCAGGAGAAGAGAACCAATGCCTTCCATGGATGCTGTATATTTTATCCAGCCATCAAAAGAAAAGTACATCTACTTACTTGCTTTTACTTTATTCTTATTCTTTTCTGATTTATGCGCTTGTGTGAACTCATAATGCTAGTACCTCATACCATTTTCTATTCTTACAGTTAACTTTAAGTTGATTCCATTTGTATATTTACGTTTATCTTGTGATTTCTTTTGAAAATATAAGTTTCTTTTGCTGCTAAGCAATAATCAGAAAGGTTGTGTCCATTTTAATCCTATCTTTTCCTAGCATGCAGTATTGTCATGTTCTTATCTGACATGTCCGGAAGGGAGCCTTTGTACAGAAAGTACGTGAAGTATTATAGTTTTTTCTATCTCTTAATTTATCACAATCTTTTGGAAGTTTCAACTTTGGCGTTTCTCCGCCCATGTTTTCTAACAGTCCTTTCCATTTCCAGAGCATTTGTATTTTTCAGTTCACCTATCCCAAAAGAATTGTTGAATCACATCAAGAGTGACACAAGTGTAGTACCACGCATAGGGGCATTGAGAGAGGTTGAGATTTTAATTTTTTTATAGTAGTTTTTGGTAACATAGTTCTCATCAGTTGATTAGGAATTTCTATTCATGACTTCTTTTTTTGCTCATCAATTTGCAGATGAATATGGAGTATTTTCCTATTGATAACCAGGCACGTGCTCTGTTCAACTTTAGTGACTGATTTGCTCACCATTGTAAAGATTTATATATTGCAAAAGCACATGGAGGAATATCCATAAATGTTAAAGGATGTCTGGCAAGGGAACTTTTCTGCTTTTTCTTACATTCTTTTTGTTTCCTGAGCACTATGCTATAAAAAGTGTTTACACAAATTATGAAGTATCTGCACACCAATTTGATTGTATATTCTTCTTTACTTGTTAAACGGTGAGATTACAAATTCTTTATGAACTGGGGTTTCTTCAACGCAGGCATTTATAACTGACCATGAACGGGCCTTGGATGAACTGGTCGGCAACAACGTTGAGAATTCTCGGAAATTTGATGCTTGTTTGAACACAATGGCAACTCGAATTGCTACTGTTTTTGCTTCACTGAAGGTAAGGATTGTACATATTTTGTTTGATAACAGGAGGTTAAAATTTTATATTGTCCATAAGACCGATTTCCTTTCAGAAGCTTTGCTTGAATAGTTAGATTGAAAGCCATCATATTATCATTGACTTTTCAAGACAGGGATGGTTATTCTTAACTCTTTAAGCTATTTGATGCAGTGCTTTATTTTTCTGAAGGAGATGATTCTTTTTTGTTTGGCAATCCTGAAGTGCATTATTCTTTTTAGTCAAACAACAGTAATCAGTTGTAAAATCATTCTGGTAAATTTGATTGAAATACCAATTCAACAAAATTAAGATAAAGATTTGAATGAAAATTATATTTTAGTTCTGTATCTAATGCAAATTAGGTGGATGTTGTGATTCTTGCGGTAGGAAAAGAAATACAGTATGTACTAGAATTCAATCTAAGATTGGAGTTTGTTTGATGTTGAATAAAATATGAAAATTATGATCATGTATCAATGAATGAGATTCCAGAATAGAGTAGGAATAAATATTGAGTCAAACGGGCTATAAATGTTTTCTTCTAGTTGCTTTATTCGTTCTACGGACACAAATCTTCTGACCACTGTTTTCAGATGATACTAAGGATGGGAAGGTGAACTTATGGGATCAGTTTCAATCATTTGTCTTGTGAAAAAAATCAATGACTTATATGAAATTAATCTCTTCTTCTCTATGAAGAAGTTCAAAATATTATTTTGTTTTTTCAGGAGCTGCCCTTTGTAAGATATCGCGCTGCCAAGGATCTTGATGGCTCTGCTTCATCATTTCGTGAATCAATTCCTTCGAGACTTGCAACTGCTGTTTGGAACTGTATCTTGAACTACAAATCTATACCCAATTTTCCCCAAACTGAAACTTGCGAGTTGCTTATCTTGGATAGATCAATTGATCAGGTCTATGCTAGTTGCTCTTGATGGGAGCTGGTTTTTCTATGCCATACCAGTTTGATTTAATTTTGAATATCAATTTTTTTATTTACATTGTTTTTAAGTGACTATTAACTTTCGTGAACGTGATGAACTCTCATGTTTAGATTGCTCCTGTGATCCATGAATGGACCTATGACGCTATGTGCCATGATTTACTGGACATGGATGGAAACAAATACGTGCTTGAGGTACAGATTCTATTAAGTTTTGTTTCCTGGGATTTTCTTAGTCCTTTCTTTAATCTTTTCATATAAAATTTAACATATTTTGGAATATTAGGTTCCCAGCAAAACAGGAGGTGAACCTGACAAAAAAGAAATCCTTCTAGAAGATCATGATCCAGTCTGGCTTGAGCTTCGCCATGCGCATATAGCAGATGTATACGACACACATTTCTTTACTCTTTTTTCTTCAAAAATTTTATGTAATGCTCTTTTATTTGGGTATATCAGGCTAGTGAGAGATTGCATGACAAGATGACCAATTTTGTATCAAAGAATAAAGCTGCTCAGATACGACAGAGCTCAAGGTTGGTTCTGTTGTTTATTCTTGATATTTTTTTCATTTGATGCTAAGCTAATCAGCATTTACGAGTGTTGAGGAACTTAAAAGAGTTGAACATCCATTCTCCTCTTTGTTATGAGGATAACAGAAAATCTTGATAGGCTTAAGTTGATTATTCATCTACTTGTCTATTTTTATAAACTTTTTTCTCACTTCGTACCCTATTAACTAGGGTGCACAACCCAGGGAACCTACTCCTGCTGATAGAAGGGGAGAAGTAGTCAATACTCTAATCAAGAGTGTTTTGTGTTTATTTGTGTAAAATTCTACCTGTTGACATTTGATCAATGCAGAGATGGTGGTGAATTGTCTACACGGGATCTGCAGAAGATTGTTCAAGCTTTACCACAGTACGGTGAACAAGTTGAGAAGCTCTCTATCCATATAGAGGTTGGTTTCATATTCTTCAAGAGTTCTTCATTTTGAAGGGTCTGAGTATATTTAATTGTTAATTAAGATTTCCTGAAATACAATTATGATCATCTGCTCACTTTCTATGGACATCCTTTTAGGCATTAGCTTGTGATTGTGAACAGTCAGGGAATTCCTTTTGGAGTTTTCTGTACTTACATCTCTTGAGAGTGGTTTTATTCTAAATGGTTGTTTTAATGAAAAGGAAATCTAACAGTGTAAAGATGCACTTGCTAAGATGTAAAGAAACCCTTGAAAGATGAACTGGTTTTGAATTTGGATTAGATTTATATAATCTTAGTTTTCTCATAAAAACACAAGCAAAGGCATCGAGTATTTTTTTTTTACTACATAATAAACTTGTATCAATTGTTAACATGAGTCATTATATAATCATTCTTGATTGCTTTGATTAATTATTTCATTGCAGATTGCTGGAAAGATTAACAGACTTATCAGAGAAATGGGTCTTCGAGAACTAGGGCAACTAGAACAGGATCTTGTTTTTGGAGATGCAGGAGCCAAGGATGTTATAAACTTTCTAAGGACAAAGCAGGTGATGCACTTTGTAGCTAGATAAAATAGAGCCAAAATATTTGTGTAATATTCAAACGATTCAGTAACATTTGGGCAATAATGTCACTGATGCAGGATGCAACTCCAGAAAATAAATTGCGGTTGTTGATGATTTATGCATCTGTTATCCTGAGAAGTTTGAAGGTGACAA
>NW_019014674.1:925021-961678 GCF_000150535.2 Carica papaya
CCTCCGCGCACTTCGCTCACACACACACAAACTCTCCTCACCATCACGAATCTCACTCACTCATCGACCTCCTTGGTCACTCTCTCTCTCCATGACCTTCACCATGTGCTTACACTCATTTTACACAAAATATCCACCCTCTCTCACAGACCTCTCCGACTCTCCAACATCTTCATTCTCTCTCTTCCTGTGGCCTCCTCTGTGAACGCCTCCACTATTCAACCTGCCATCCACACCCACCTGTCTCTACATCTTAGTTCTATTACTCTACATACTAACAAAAACCTAGATTTCTCAACCTAAAATCACAATCTCGAAATCGCTCCACACCTATACAAGAACTCAAAATTTTATTGTACTTTCCATCTCCATCTTCCTTCCTCCCGTAGCTCGCACTATTCCGGTCTTCCTTCCTGTTCACTCTTTTTTCTCGTTTCTCTCCAATCCAGCTCCTCTCTCTCTCGAACCTTCTCTTCCCGCCCCCGATCTCTCTCTTCTTTGTTTTCTTTCTTTTTCTTTCTTTTCTTTCTTTTTCTTTCTTTTCTTTCTTTTCCTTTTTTTCTTTTTTTTTTCCTTTCCCGTCTCCTATTTATATCCCACCAGCCTCTCATCTTGCTCGTCCATCTCACCTCATCCCAACCGTCCACTTTTCCCTTCTCCAAACAATGTCATTTCCTCATCCACTTCTCCAAACGACGTTGTTTTCCTCCCCCTCTTCTCCAAACGATGCCGTTTCCTCCCCCTCTTCACCAAACAACGCCGTTTCACCTCTGAAATTCTCACCCTACCTATACATCTATACATACATGCCAATTTTCTTTTTTTTTTTCAATTATTACACAGACAAATGGCATTGACTTATGACGCTGTCATTGCAGAAGTCTTTTTTATCTGTGGATGAAGTAATCTTTCTTTGATTTTATGCTTTAAATTTTTTTATTTTTAATTTTATTTAAAATAATTAAAAATAATTTAGATATCATATTATCATATGCTTAATATTTAATATAAATATTAATCTGATTAAAATATGTTATACATCTAATTTTAATTTACATAACACTTTTAACAACAATTTTAATGTGCATTAACAATTAAAGACTAATTATAATTTTTTTTAAAAAATACAGGCTAAATTTATAAAAAAATATAATATAATAATTAATTTAAATATTTAAAAATTGTATACGACTAATTTAAGTTTTATCTCATAATTTTTTTGGAAGTAATATTATTTAATTAGAGGATATAAGAGCAGAATAAAAAATCAACATTAAAAGTTTTAAATATTTTTTCCCTTTCTTTCTCCTAATTTAAGAGAATGGAAAATTAATTTTTTTAGAAGGAAAAAAAAAACTAGATGCTCAATATTTTTTTAATTTATTATTTTTAAAATATTTTTCTCAAGTAAATGGACTTTTTCTTTCTCACTATTCTCATTCCAAATATATATATATATGTATGCGTGTGTATAATTTTCCAACTATTTTCAATTTTTACATTATATTTATTTATTAAAATTAATGATTTAATTCAATTCGAATTTTAATTATGTGAATAAAAATAACAATATACAAATATTAATAAAATTTTAAGTAACTATTGTAAATAATTTAAATAAAAATAAAATAATTTAAGCCGAGCTTCAATTTTTATTCATAGCTAATTCTTGTCTTGGCCCCAATGAATGATCTCCGTCCGCATTTCCCTCAACCTTTCTATCGTCTACACCCCGCCATTTCGATTCCCAGAGCTCTTTCTATAACTCAAACATCCTCATCATTCAACTCTCTCTTTTTGACGAAAAGAAAGTAGAAGCTCTCTCTAAATCCTCTCTGGTTACTGTTCGAGAAATGGATCCAATTCTTCCGGTTACGGTGCTTTCGCTTCTCCTCGGTTCTTTGATTGCTTTCATTTTCCTGCAGAGCTACTTTCGCAAGAGAAGATCCGAAGTTCAATCTCTTTCCAACCCGGAGCTCCACGCGGATCCCAAGAAGCCTTCAAAGCCTCCTCAGTCTATCTCCAAAAGATCTCACTCCAAACCTCATTCTCATGCTTCTGATAAGGTTCTTGATCTTAGGCACTTCTTGGGTGCAGAGAGAAATAGTAATTGTGAAGGGAGACGAATTTCTTGTATCTTTATTCTTACTGAAATTATGAAAGAAAACCTGGAACTTTATAATGAAGACATCGTACTAAGCTATATTCCCGAATGGGGATTTTTTTTTTTCATTTAATTTCTAATTACGTTTTCTAATTTAATTTTCCTACTTCACTTGGTTATGAAAGAGGATTGTTATGGTTTAAGGGAGATTTTTATAGTGGATTCCGTTGGTTATAATTTGCTGATGGAAATGCAGGATCATAACAAGCGGCATCACCCCTTAGATGTGAACACTCTGAAAGGCCATGGGGATTCGGTCACGGGTTTATGTTTCTCTTCTGATGGAAGGAGCTTGGCTACTGGTAAGAAGTTCTTTTTTTTTTATCTTTTCCTCTTCTATTAAAATGCACAAATAATAGTTTCTGCAGCTCAAGTTTCTTCTCTAGCTGTAACTGTAGAAATGATTTGTTCGTTGACGGAGACTTCTGACTGGTTAAACCTGTTTTCTTTCTTTACTATGCTCTGTGATCGAGTCACCATTTTGAGTTCTACAATTTTTAAATGAAGCACAATAACCAGATCCGTTGAATGGCTTAGTTTCCATCAGTTTAATGAGAGATTGGAACATGTTAGTTAAATGGCTAGCCGTAGTTTGTAACACGGGCTTCTTCCAAATGATCAGACTTTGAGGTTGCATAATAAGCCTAATCACATTTACATTATGCATTTATGTAATCTCAATATTAATCAGCTAATACCTTCTTCCCACTTTAAAAGCAGCTCTTACATGGAGCATACATCTAGTAATTTTTGGTGATTTATTTATTATGATGTGAGTTTATTTCTACCCTACCTGATTATGATTTTTTAATGTTTGTCAACAGCTTGTGCTGATGGAGTGATCAGGGTGTTCAAGTTGGATGATGCTTCAAGTAAAAGTTTCAAGTATGCAGTGGAAGAATGCTTGTTTCAATTTCACGGCAGTCATAATGCTAGTAGTGCAAGTAGATTACCCTTGCATTTATTCTCATTTTATTTTCTTTTGTTCTTCTTTTTCAGATTTCTTAGAATAAATGTGCCTGCTGGGGGTCATCCAACAGCTGTTGCATTTTCTGATGGTCCATCTTCCGTAGTTGTGGCTTCTCAAACTCTATCTGGTAGTTCTTTGTATATGTATGGAGAAGAAAAACCCAAGGCAAATGAACAAGGAAAGCTTCCTCTTCCAGAAATCAAATGGGAACATCACAAAGTACATGAGAAAAGAGCAACGCTGACGCTATCTGGAGCAACTGCCAGCTATGGTACTGCAGATGGCAGTACTGTCATTGCCTCTTGTTCAGAAGGTATATGCTGTTAGTATATCCTGCATTAGATCTTATATTTGTTTTTCGCTTAATAAAATTGGGATTCTATAAATTATTTTAGCTGTTTGCTAATACATTATTTGTTAGGGATTGGGCTTTCTTTAATTGTTAGAAGAATTTATTACTGTAGCTTACCTTATAGGTGGCAGTTTATTGAGTGTACGGGCAGGGATACAGTGTTGGCACCGCAACAAGCGAACCAGATACCAGAATCTTTTTTCTCCCTTGGCTTAACTAATGTCAGAGAAACTTTTCTGTTTGAGTACTGATCTGGCATGTCACAAATTGCCATGTCACTATTGTAGATTTGGCTATAAAACCCTCTAGCTCAGTTGCAAGGCCTCACTACATTTTTGTGTTATCACTGAATGTTTTTTTAATGGCAGAGTTAACATCTGGGCTTTATAGCAATGTGTTTATTTTCTTGGCCTCTGTATTAATGGAAAAACATAAAGTTTTTCTATATAACATGATGAACATGAAATGTTTTTTAATATAAACAATCGTGAACATAAAAATTAATCATCACATTTCTCTCTGGAGATATGGCATCTTTCTTTTTTTTTTTAAAGGTATTGAACTCAAAATTACAGACTTTCTCCTCTGAATTGCATTTGTGTCTTCAGTTTAATGGAAGAGTACATGTTTTGTGTGCCTCAAATCTTTTCTTATTTTCTAGGGACCGATATCGTGCTTTGTCATGGGAAGACTGGAAGGATTTTTGGAAATGTTGACACTAATCAGTTGAAAAATCACATGGCTGCTCTATCACCCAATGGACGTTTTCTTGCTGCTGCAGCTTTCACCGCGGATGTGAAGGTGATTTCCCCCTGCACATCAACTTTGGTTATGAGTAGTTGCTAAATTCATATTAATAATGGAAAGTCTCTTGAAATCCTGCCCCCAGGAAAATCGGTGCTGATTGTGCTAACTGGTTGTTTGGTGCACATGGAAGGAAAAATACATAGTAGTTTGGATTGGTTGTGGTGTTTCTAAGAGATGGAATTTTCTGGTCGTTATCTTTTGGGGTTCCACCCTTTTTTAAAATCTTTTATATTTGTATCTGATCACACACTTTTCCTTTCTCTAATACCAACTTGGTTTAGTAATCCGTCTCCTTCAACAATTATATTTATTCAATATCTTTCGTCACTTATTCAAAGTCTTCAACATTTCCTTGGATTCTCTGCTAACTTCATCTTTAGCTTCATATAGGCAAAAGTAACTGTTTTTGCTTGAAAGTATTTAAGTCTGTGGAAAAAAATTTACTTTCTATTTGCGATTTACCAGATTTGGGAGATCGTATATACAAAGGATGGTTCTATCAAGGAGGTTACAAAAGTTATGCAGCTTAAAGGACATAAGGTATCATATTTACCACCTATAGAGTGTTTAGAATTGGTTTCAACTCCTTTCCAAACTTTCTTTTGTGTGCCTTATCTTGCTTTTTTTGGTTTTCCTTTGCTTGGGCATTTCCAAAAAAAAAAGAAAAAAGAAAACATGTGTTCATTTAGTTAATCATTCAATAAACGCTTTGTACAGTCTCAAGATATCAAAAAATGCTCCTATAACTTTTTTTTTTCACTCTATTCCAGCTATTATGCTGTATTATATCAAGTGGAATATGGCTAGAGTATGTGTAAGGTGGTGTGCATGTTATATACGTATATATAGATAGATAGATAGTGAAGGTAGAGAGAGAGAGAGAGAGAGAGAGAGAGAGAGAGAGAGAGAGAGAGAGAGAGAGGGAAATGAGGAGGTAGGGAGGGTCGGAGTATGGTTACCTCATTATTGCACTTATCATTAATTCAAATTTTTGCTCTCAATAAATAAACAAATATCTTTTGAACTTTTGGACTTTATTAGCTTTTGTCCTTTAATTTATGTCTTTAGTAACTGATTCCTGGTGACCTGGATTTTCTTCTAATGCAAAATTCTTCACTCTCTCTCTCTCTCTTCTATGTCCAGAGTGCTGTGACTTGGCTGTGCTTCACTCCAAACTCTGAGCAAATCATCACCGCATCAAAGGATGGTTCGATAAGAATTTGGAATATCAATGGTTTGTGTTCTTGCATCTTTTGGCTTAACTGCTCCCTTCCACCTGTGTCCTCGCTTTCTATTCATATATGGAAGTCATGCACTGTTGTTTATATTGCCATCAAAATGGCAACTCATAATTTCTTCTCTGAATTGAGATTTGGAAGAAAGAAAGAAAGAAAAATATAATCGTGATAACTAAAATTTGAACATCATGTATTGAAAATCTTTTATCTGTCTTTTCAAACTTGGCTTCATCGTTGAGTTGGGTTTGGATTGCTTTTAAATTAGACTTCTGGAAGTTTCAATTCCAACAGTGTTATGCCTAACCCTTTTTCTACATGCAATCTTTGAAGTTCGCTATCATCTTGATGAGGATCCGAAGACTCTGAAGGTGTTTCCAATTCCACTTACGGATTCAAGTGGCACTGCTTTCCACTATGATCATCTCAGTATATCTCCTGATGGAAAGATATTGGCAGTAACCCATGGTTCAACATTGCAGTGGTTATGTGTTGAAACTGGAAAGGTTTTGGATACAGCTGATAAAGCCCATGAAGGTAATCATGATTTTCTTGAGCTATAAATATTTACTTGTGTCTTTTTAACAGAATGGCTATAGCTGTCTACCCTGGATTACCCTCCGAAGGGAAAAAACTACTTGTTTAGTTCTTCCTTCAACAATATATATTGTGGGGTCTATTTTCGAAGTCCAGATATGCACGGAATAATTGCTTTTCAGGTTCATTATTGACAATAACCCATCTGTGCAGGGGATATTACATGCATTTCGTGGGCACCTAGGACCATTCCAGTTGGTAAATATCCTTGCTTGAAAGTTTATTATCTTATCTTTTCTATGAATAACGCCAGCTTTATCATGTTGTTCTACAGGAGATGGAGAAGCCTTGCTTTTAGCTACGGCCAGTGTTGACAAGAAAGTCAAGTTGTGGGCAGCGCCGTCCCTAGGTTCATCATAGAAGAGTGGTAGGTCTTTCAGTTCACTGATGCGAAGCGTTTGCATAACCATTTGACTAGAAATCAGGTGTTTGTGACTCGGAAGTCCTTAATTGCGGGAGCGGTAACCTGAGAAAAGATGTGTAGCTCTTTCAATACAGCCAAGAGTTATATAGCATGTAGTACTAGGTCTTTGCGGGCAAGACTTTCTATAGAAAAAAAAATACTATGTTGGTATTTTCTTTGAGAGTGATGTTATAAAAATTTTGTAGACTAAAGAAAGATTCATAGCCGTATAATGTCAATGGTTTTTTGCATGATTTTATTAATTTGATAACGTTATAAAGAACATCTAAAAGTTCAACTGGTTAAGCAAGGAAAAAAAAAAAAAGGAAAGGCGTATGCATACTCTTGTTGATTATTTAGATAAAATCTGTTGTTCTTAGTCATCGCAAAGGGTGCAAGAATTGCAAAAAGAATACGTTGGCTTGAGAAGTATTGCAAAACACGCCCACCGTGGGGCTCGAACCCACGACCACAAGGTTAAGAGCCTTGCGCTCTACCGGCTGAGCTAGACGGGCTGATGATTGCATGTTCCCAATTATTCTATTTGATGGTTGTTTGTTATTTAATTTCTATTTCCGGAAATCAAGCAGTCCCAGTAAGCCCTGCCAAAACTAAAGTTTATATAAAATAAGAAAAGAGGGAAGTAAATTAGAGGATGTTAACCATAAACTTATAAATTATTCAATCACATTATATATTTAGTACATAGAAATAACAAACAACTTATATAAATTGCACAAAGCACATAAGTTTTTGCAATAATACTCGTAGAAAGTAGTTCTGATTAGCTTTTATTTTAGAGAGCCAAAAAAATTTCCAGAAAATAAATACTATGTCATGTCATGTTATTTACTAAGTAGTAGCAACAAAATGATATTCAGTTTTTGGGCTTTGTTTGGGAAGTTTGCTCTTCATTTCTCACAGTTTCTCCTTCGCCTGTCACACATCACAAATTAAAAGGCAAATATATATATATATATATATATATATAGATATAGATATGTAATTACATGAGAATGGAATCGTCAAACCTTTTTGAAGATAGCCTTTTGATAACGATAGCCCTGTGAAGAGAGATCATAATTATAGGTGAATTTAACTTTAATTCAGTGAAAACCAAACAAAGCCTTTAAACTTTTGTTCATATATACAAATTAAAGGTGTTGGGTTATGATAATGTACTTTGTCGGTTCCATAGATGTAATCACAGTAGGTGAAGACCGATGCGAAATTGTTTCCACATTGAGCTCCGACGTAGTGATGATAATCATGATACTCTGCTCCTCCATAAAATGGAATGAACTTTGCAGGACTCCATGGAAACTCATACCTAATCGTACTTAATTTAATTATGTATTTAATAATTTCAATTCTAAAAAAAAATTATGTTACTCTGACTGACCCGCTATGCGTTTCAATTGACTCAATTTGTCGTAAAACGAACCATAGCCAGAAGGTGAGGATGTGGCCGGGGACGATGGCGGGGCCGAGAAACGAAGGAAGGCCGAGCAGTAAAATCTCAGCCCAGTGAGCGTAGGGTGCGGCGAGCGCCATGGGAGAACTGAACTCGTGGTGCATTCTGTGGATCTTATCGTACGCCCATTCACAATGCAGTAACCGGTGGATCCAGTAGTTTGAGTAGTCCTCTATTAAGAAGTATACAAGTATTTGACATGACATTTCCCACCCGCTCGGCAACTCTAAATTGGTTCGGATCCCAACCCACTAAAACCGCCCAATCGAAACACAAATCAACATATATATATATATATATTGTATTAAAAAAATATATAATTATACTATGTATATATGTTTAATTATTGTATTAAAAAAATAAATTAAGGTATTAGAGATAAATTAAATCTCATACGGATAGTAAAATAAATTATGTATGCTAATAAATTAGTGAGAAAATTAAAACAAGAATAAAAATCTCATAAAAAAGAAAAAAAATCTTCAAAATCGGTCAGAGCACCGCCCTGTCAAGGCGGAAGCTGCGGGTTCAAACCCTGTCAGTCCCGATCTACGATCCGATAAATCGATCAACTTAGCTCCGTCAAAAAAAAAAAAAAAAAATCAATTTTTTATTCTGAGAGTGGTAAGAGAAAGATGAATTAAACGGTCATCGAAATTTTTATTAAAAAAAAAAAAAAATTACTTAAAATAAAATATAATTTTTATGAGATCAAACATCACTATTCTAATAATCTATTATATTAAATTATTATTCGTTAAAAATTAAAATTAAATTATTAATAATATGTAATCTTTAGATTTGAGTTCAATTTTTATATAAAATTTAATAATTATAGAGTACAAAAAAATTATAAAGATATGAGACTTTTGAAACAATTGGTAACAAACAATTTATTAAAATAATTTTATAGCTGGAAAAGTTTATAATACATTTAAGTGTAATTATTTTTAATTTTTGAAAAGAAATAAAAGATTGTAATAAATAATTCTTAACAAAACAAAATTGAACGAATTAACTAATTTTATCCGAATAAATTTAATTTACCTTCACGACGGGATAAGAGAAGACTTGCAAGAAGCCGACGGTGAGGAGATAAGTTCGAATAACACGAGTGTAGCAAGTGAGCATGTCCGAAAATGTGTAATTCTTGGGTTGAAGCTTGTAAATTTGTGTCTTTTTGGAGCAGAGGAGATGGACGAGGATGTAGGGGAGAGGGGCCAAAGTGTAAAATAAGAAAAATAAGGGGAGGTTATGGTAATAAAGAAGAAAATCGGGTTGTTTTGCAGAATATTTGAACCATAATTTCTCAGCTCCACTTAGCTCCCTCCCAAGAGCTGTCTCTGCTTCTTGTAGATTGGCGTAAGGTAGCATCTTCCTTGTTTGTTTCTTGTATGGGGAAATGAATGAGATGATATATATATATATATATATATATATATTTATATACTCATGAGGGATACATACATACATATATATATATATATATAGTGATTAAAGTAAATTATAGTAAACACGTTCTTCATCAATATATTATTTTTTTTTTTAACTGATTAAATGTATTTTATAAAATAAATAAATAATTTTTTGAATAAAAATTAAAATATTGATAAATTAAGTGGTGGACAGACATCAATTATAATAAAATTGATAAATATATAATTTAAAAAATAAGAATTTATTTTTTTCTTCAATTAGTTATACTTACTTATTTAGTACATTATTTTCTAAATTGGTTAAGTGTTTTTTTTAAAAAAAAAAAAAACAAACGTGCAATTAATGAAAATTAATTTTCTAATATTTTGAATTTAGTTCAATTCTAAAATTTGCACTTATTTACCATATTTAGTTAATATAATATGACAAACTGCCTTCGTAAATAAACAAACAAATTTAGTACACGTAATTAATATTTATTTTAAAACTTAATACACACATATATATATATATGTTACGATTAATTATTTTTACCATGTTTTAAATATTTTAGTTAATGAAAATATGATACATTCAATAAAAATTTAAATACAATATTTCATGCTTCAAAGAGTCTAAACATTTTCCATTAAGTAAAATATTGGATTTAATATATACATATATGTATGGTTATAGACTGGAGGAAGCAGGATTTGGTTGCATGACCATTAGTAATTAAGGATGAAATCTTAGAATCTACAATCAGTCCTTCCCATATCTTCCCCATACAATATTTAATGAGAGTTTGGTCACTCACCCACTTCAGCCTTCCTCTTTAATTAACTCAGTACTTATGGTCCAGATTCCTATCCTCTCATAATTCTAAATTTTCAATTACTTACCACAATTTCTATTCTTTTAGCCAAAATATATATAATTAAAGTTTGCTGTCTTATATTTTTGTACTTAAAAAAATAGTTTATTATTTTAAATATTTTATTATCTTTCGTATCATAAGATTAGATTAATTGTGTTATTTGAATTATTACTATTTAATTTTTTAATTTAATTAAATATATATATCATCTAATTAATAAAATATATAATTTTTTATTTTTAAAAATATTTTTATTGTTATCCAAATTTATCCTTTATAACTCAATAATTTTTTCATATTCATTGATTAACTCATTATTTCGATTTAGAGTTTACATTTCTTACACAATACTTTAGAATACCTAATAAAATTACGAGAATGTTCATTCTAAAAAAATCAATGAAAATTAAAAAAATAAACGAAAAACAAATAACTAAGCAATCCTAAGACAACCTTCGGTAACTTTTGAAGGAAGTTCAAATGGTGAACTATTCACAACCCTCTTATTGATCGGGATCTGAATGTTGGTCATCTTGATCTAAAATATTTAATGAAAGGGATGAAATACACTAACCCAGTAAAAATATCACATTAATCACATATACGGAAAACTGAATATTGGTAAAAATCAAAAAATAACAAACGGAGCCTTTAATTTAATGTAAATTCATTTATTATAAAGAAAGTCATTTATTCCATATTTGTGTAACAAGTCATTCCCAACATAATTTATAAAAATTCATATTCATACACTATTATTTATCACATATAAGATAACAAAAAATGATCATTTTATATTTTTACCCACTTACCGGTATCTTTAAGGGTCCATATGAATGTCATCCTACTCGTGGACCCAATATCCAATTAAATAATTAATCGGCCATCCTCATACCCCATCCGATAATGGACATCAAACATTCTACCACTCGATATCCCGTCCAATATGAAGATGAACCATATCTCCCAAAACTTGTTGGTAAAGGATTTCTCAGCCCCATCTAACTGAAGTAACGTTCGCGGTAGGGTTCTCTATATACTGGATCCGTCTGCCATTTTCTGGATACCTAGTAAGTTTTTACCATACAAATTTTCAACCATGCAATAACTATATCTCATTTTATACTCACAATTCACTTAGACAACAATATAGTTTAACACAATTAAATTACCAATGACCGAAATATCAATATACAATGCAGGGGAAATAAATAACCAAAAAGACCCTAAAAATCATCAAATTTAGTTATGCATAGTATAATAGTAACCAAATATGGATAATACAGGAAAATAAATAGGAAATCGAAACGACCATGAACTAATCGATTTCGACTCTATTAGTGACCTATAATTATTTTTAAGGTTATCTAATTTTTTTATAAAATACACAATTATTAATTATTAAGCCTTAATTTACCATAACAGAGAAAAGTGTGAGGGATCCTTACCTGAATCGGTGTCCGAAATTTCAAATTTTCTATTGCACCTACTAATGGTATTTGGGTTTCATGAATTTTTCTGCGGAAATTAAAACACGCTTCACGTACCTAAAAATACCTCAAAAAATCCAAAATCGGTGTTAAAAATCCTTTCTGACCAATTTCAAAGTTCCAGCAGGGGGGCACCGCCGTGCTCCGGCAATGGCACCACCGTCCTTGGCGGTGATTTGCCTCGACCTGACCGTTTCCAACCAATGTTGGCCGGTTTCGGCCGCCTTTATACATATCCCTACGAAAACACGCTATGGAGTTTCGATTGGTAAAAAAAAATAAGAAAACGAAAACCTACCAGTGGTGGAGTTTTCTACGTGCGATGGCTCCTTCGGCTCACCTTCGCGGTTGGAATTTTTTCTTCGGTCAACATGTAGAAAATAAAACGATGAACATAACGGTAAAAAAATCGCACGAAACAGAAAACGGGAAGGGGCTCACCGAAGGAAGTTGTGGGTTTTTCTGCGACGGCGAAGTCGGACTTTGTCCGCGATTTTTGCCTCACCCGCATTTCATTTTGCTCCGATATGGCCACATGGGTGCTTGGAATTGAATTCTGAATGGGTATGATAATTTTTATATTTTTTAGCGGTCGGAGGTGGTTTCGGTGCAACGGTGGTCGGCGGTCGGCGGTCGGCTCTCTTCTCCAGCAACTGGTTCTTCTCCGGCGAGAGGCTACGGCTAGGGTTCGGGTTCAGTGTGATGCGAAATATTTGTACTCATATCACATTAATCTGGGTCGTTTATCGCGTTTGATTTCAATCGTTCGATCCCGCATAATGAGGAAACGAATCTAAACCGTTTATTGCGTTTAATCTTGACGATCCAATCGCGCCTAAGGAGGAAATAGATCCGGACTGTCCATGCGTGTGGAATCGCTTCTAGGTCGTTCGATCGCGGAGCACGCAGATCACCAGCGTGGCCTCTTGCATAGCACCGAATCAGCATGCCTTATCACATGGTATGCTCCAATTCGTCGGGCTTGCTGACTAAGCAATCTTATGTGACCAAATTTTTCTTATTAGCATTCTGACATCTCAATTTCTTATTTTTCTTTTAAAAATACCATCTGAAATTAAATTTTTATATTTTTTTTAAAAAAATTATTTTTAATTTCATCTCTAATATATTTTTTCATAATTTTACATTAAATTAAAATTTATTAATTTTAAAAATAAATTTTTTTATATATTTTAAAATGTTAAAATTAATTTTAGGTCTGGATATTACAACTACCACTAATTTCTAAATTCAAAAATCTTTTCCAACGTATTGAAATATTCAAATTTAACATGTTTTAAGATAATACAAGAATATGTACAAATTAACTTTAACTATTGAATTCATGATTAATTTATTAATATAATACTATCTTGGTTATGTAGTTGACATCATATACGAACTGATATTAAATTTAAATATCGTATTTAAAATTATTTGTAACAATACATTGAGTTATAAATTATTTGGAAAAGTATTGTATAGGAAGATTCCAAATAAAACAGGTAATTTACCCATACATATTTTCTCCTTGTATGTTTTTAATTCTTTTTAATCTTTTTAGTTAATTTTGGAATTATATGTTATTTAAGTATTTAATCTAACCTACAGAGAAACGATAAATGTTAAATCTAATATCTAAGAATTCACAATTATATTTTTGCTGTAATTTAGATTAAAAAATTAATATCAATATCTATTTTTCTTTCATTTTGCTATTACATATATATATATATATATATATATATTCCTCTGTTAGTAAGTCAGCAGGGTGGATCACTTAAATTTGGATCCATCATACGCACACAGAGAAACTGGTAGCTGGGTTATGAGCTTCTCACTGTTAGCAGATGGAAGCATGAGCATAACCCTCAGTTTCAGAACCCTAATAACAAAGAAGCAAACTCTTAAAACTTTCAAAACCTATTTATCCCCTAACCATCTTCCTCTTCGAATTCTCTCTTCACGTTATTTCACTTCCTACGCTATCCAAAATCGTCTTCCATCACAAGCACATAACCTGTTCGATGAAAGTTCTCAACAAGACCTTGGGCAATACAATCGCTTACTTTTTGATTGCTCTCGCAATTACCGCAACCAAGAAGCCATTAAAACCTTCTTGGGTATTCGTCGTTTGAATCTTCCTATAAATGCGTCGACTTTTTCATGTGTGTTTAAGGTCTGTGGCAGCCTGTTTGATGAGGTTGTTGGTAGGCAGGTTCACTGCCAATGTGTCAAGTTTGGTTTTATGGAGGATATCAGTGTTGGTACATCTCTTGTTGATATGTATATGAAAACAAATAATGCGGATGATGGGAGTAGAGTTTTTGATGAAATGGGGGAGAGGAACGTGGTTTCATGGACTTCGTTGCTCTCTGGATACGCTCAGAGTGGATTGAATCATATGGTGCTTGAGTTGTTTTCTAAGATGCTAATAGGAGGATTTGAGCCAAACCCATTTACGCTTGCAACTGTTGCAGGAGCTTTGGCCCATGAAGGGATGGGTGAATATGGGGTTCAACTTCATTCAATTGTCATAAAGAAGGGTTTCCAGGCAACCACCGAAGTGTGCAATTCTCTCATTAATATGTATTTAAAGTCGAGAATGGTTGGAGATGCTAGAGCTATTTTTTGGAGCATGGTGGATAAGAATGCAGTTTCTTGGAATGGAATGATTGCAGGGTATGCAACAAATGGCCTTGACTTGGAAGCCTTAAAATTGTTTTACCTTATGAGACTTGATGGTGTAGAATTAACTCAATCAAGTTTTGGCCCTCTTATTAAGATGTGTGGTAACCTTAAAGAATTGGGTTTTGCAAGGCAGCTCCACTGTAAGGTTCTCAAGGATGGGTTTGGATTTGATCAAAGCATCAGGACGGCGCTCATGATAGCTTACTGTAAGTGCAGAGAAATGTGTGATGCCTTGAAACTGTTCTCCATGATGCAAGAAGTACAGAATGTAGTGTCAAGTACTGCTATGATTACTGGGTACTTGCAGAATGGTGAAAAGGGAGAAGCAGTTAATCTATTTAGGCAAGTGAACAGGGAAGGCATTAGACCAAACCACTTTACTTATTCTGCAGTTCTAACAGCCGTACCTATTGTTTCTCCTTTCCAAATACACGCCCATGTTATAAAAGCTAATTATGAGAAGTTTCCTACAGTTGGAACTGCTCTCTTAGATGCTTATGTTAAGTTAGGAAATACCAAAGAAGCTGCAAAAGTTTTTGAACTAATTGACGAGAAGGACATAGTGGCATGGTCAGCACTATTGTCGGGCTATGCTCAGATAGGAGAGACTGAGGAAGCTGTAAAAACATTTATCAGGCTGTTGAAGGAGGGGATCAAACCCAATGAATTTACCTTTTCCAGTGTCATAAATGCCTGTGCTACTCCTACAGCAGCCGTAGAACAGGGGAAACAATTTCATGCATGTTCAATCAAATCAAGACTTAATAATGCTTTGTGCGTCAGCAGTGCTCTTGTCACAATGTATGCTAAGAGAGGTAATATTGAGAGTGCAAATGAAGTTTTCGGGAGGCAAGGGGAGAGAGATCTAGTATCATGGAATTCAATGATCTGTGGGCATGCTCAACATGGGCATGCAAACAAAGCTCTGAGTGTATTTGAAGAGATGAGGAAACAAAACATGGAAATGGATGGGATAACATTTATTGGCATCATAACTGCCTGTGCTCACGCTGGATTAGTGGTTGAAGGTGAAAGATATTTTACTATAATGAGGAAAGACCACCAGATTGATGCTAAAATGGAACACTATTCTTGCATGGTTGACCTGTATAGCAGAGCTGGAAGGCTAGAAAAGGCCATGAACATCATAAATGAGATGCCATTTCCTGCAGGAGCAACTGTATGGCGAACAATTTTGGCTGCTTGCCGCATTCACCTTAATTTAGAGCTGGGAAAGTATGCTGCGGAAAAGCTAATTTCACTTCAGCCACAAGACTCTGCTGGTTATGTCCTTTTATCCAATATTTATGCTACAGCGGGAAAGTGGCAGGAAAGAGCTGAAGTGAGGAAGTTGATGGACAAGAGAAAAGTCAAGAAAGAGGCTGGGTACAGTTGGATTGAGGTGAAGAATAAGACCTATTCATTCTTGGCTGGGGATGATTCACACCCTAGTTCAGATCAAATCTATATGAAACTTGAAGAATTAAGCACCCGCCTAAAGGATTTCGGTTACCAGCCTGATACAAATTATGTTCTTCAGGATATTGATGATGAACACAAAGAAGTCATTCTTTCCCAACACAGTGAGAGACTGGCAATAGCATTTGGGTTGATTGCCACTCCACCTGGAACTAGTCTCCAGATTGTTAAGAACCTTAGAGTTTGTGGAGATTGTCACACTGTAATTAAGTTAATAACGATGATAGAAAGAAGAGAAATAGTTGTAAGGGATACAAATCGATTCCATCATTTTAGGGGAGGCATTTGCTCTTGCAGAGACTTCTGGTGATGTTCTATTCTCGTTATATACTGAAGCTTTTACAAGAGGAATTCTAAAACTCATGCCAAGTCTTACAGATATCAGATAAGGGCTAATAGAGAATAAGAAAACACAACAAGAACTAATTGAACTCGGTTAATCATCTAAGTTACAGAAGAAAAATTAGCATAAAGTTACAAATATCACGCACGGACTTTAACTGCTGCAATTTGTTGGTATTGTCCTCATTTTTAACAGTTATGACAATATTGTAGTTGGTACTTTCTGGGGAAACCAACAAAAAATTTAGTGCACAGTATCAGGTTGTCTTTCTGGTGTTGAGGCTAGGAATTCTGGTAACACCTTGTATGATTCATAGATCCGACCTAATGTAGGGAACTTAGACTGCATAAATAGTTGGATTATATGAGCAACGAGCACTGGTATAGATGCTTAGACTGAAAACAAAAGTCGAAAACAAAAATCACTAATATGCTTTACCATATCAATATTAAACCGCACAGTTGCTATAGCAATCTGTGGAGCCAAAAATACATCAGCCTGCAAATGACAATTACCCACAAATGATTAGTCTTCGCCGAAGATCCCTGGCATATAGTCCTGTATATCTACCGATATTGCTTAAAACATCATATTTCTCATCTAGACGAGCAACATATTATATAAAGCTGAAAGTAAAGAGTTAGAGAATTATGACTTGTAACACAAGTAAGTTTGTCAATAGGCAGAATAAACAAAGAATAACATATTGTATAGATGTATTGGACGATATGTATATATGTAGACATGTAATGACAGTATATAATCCCCAGTCATACTAGACTGTCATTGCTGAATAACATAGAACTGAAACTAGTCTAACTGTAGTAAGGGATAACTGAGATATAGAGCATTATGAACAAACCATATACACTTCATCTCCTGTAGCATATCTACTGGCAAAATCTTTAACCAACAACTCAAGAGCTGCATAATTGCATTAAGAAGCTCAATTAAGTATATATCAGAAACCAACCTCCTGAAATTGAACACAGACGCAAAGACAACAACATTTAAGAATAGAAAGAGTTCACACACCTCGAAAACCTCTTTCTATACTCGATTGAGCCCACAACAAGCTCTCTTCACGGCCAACTTTTTCCTCGAGTTGTTTCTATCAAATACAGAAGAAGTGACACATTTAAATTTAACAAATGTATGCAAAAACAAGAATATAATGCAGAAAACGATATATACCAGCACAGACAACATATGAAGAGGCTGTATGCTAGAGCTGATAATGCTGGAGACCTGCCACACGTTAAGCTAATTAGTATTGCAGCCCGTGAAGAACATAACAGTGCAGAAACTGCACTTACACCAAAATATTCTTCTTATTACAAGAGTTATAAGGTATATGACTCCATAAATCCCTCCAGAGTCCATATTAAAGTATGAATAATTGATTGGACTCTTTCTTATCTATTTAAATTTTTGGAATAATTGGTTTAATATATTATTTAATAGATCATACGCTTTCACATCACTTTAAGCTTTTCTTCTTCTAATAGATTTAGAACAAATAGCTTGAACAAGAATTTCTAAGGTAATAATCTTATTGAAAAATCCACCAAACATTATCAAGAGTCCAAACCAAAATTCAGAACAACTGCTGGCCGGGATTTTACCTGAAGATTCAGGGCTCTTCTTTGTGGATCAGTAGGTAAAAGGGCTCTTTGTGGGTACTTCTCTTCCAAATACTAGGCAAGAATAGGAAGAATAAGTAAATTTTTTAAGCTTAGACATTGAAACAAGTAAAGAGATATATTTTAAAACATTCCCAGGCCACAAATACCAGACAGCATTTAAGAAATGATATATAGTGTCCAGAAATGTCGTTATGGTTAATTATTAGAGACTCCTGAATCGAAAGCCTCATTGCGGAAAGACCAACCCGACATTTTCCTCATGATACAAATTCAACACTATTATTGGGGAGTGTTTGTTTTGCTTAAAAACTTATATAATGGCTTTTCCAACAAAGAACACCTACCAGCAAGATTGCATAAGAGTCTGAGATCACCACATTGCCATCAACTAACACGGGCACAAAGTGCAGAGGATTTAACTTTTCAAACTCTGCAACTCAAACTTACTTTCCATTAGTTCTTCCTTTTTGTATCAAGATGACTTAATTACCTTCCGTTAGTCATTCGTTCTCATATTAATAGATATATAAGTCTCCATACCTATGCGCATAGACACAATCAAATTATAAGGTAGAAACAAAAGTGACTATGATAAATAACCAACGTATAGTCACAAACAAATACATGTCTTTATACCAGTCATCACTTGAGTAGATGATTGGTACGTCTCTTCTTTTATAAAAAGTTATAGGTTCAAAATGATACTTGCATTTTTAAGGTATTTTTGTAAAGAGATTATATTATGATTGATGTGTATGTTTCATCTAATTAGTGAAATGTATGAATCTGCGTCAGTTCGTGATTGGGCTGTTATAGTCTGATTTGAATTAAAATTTAAGAGACAGCACAAGATAAATATTGTGACTTCCAAACCCACCTGGACTGAAGTGCTCCCCTTTTGCAAGGTTCACTGCTTTGTACTCATAGGAAAGCCCTGAAATTGATCAAACCCAGATACTCTTATTCATCCAAAGTAACCGATAAATTATGACGACAAGCACAAAAAGGAAAAGGCATCGGATGGAGGAACGCAATTGTCAACCTTTTAAGTTAAAGGCGAATCGAACACGCCATGAGCAGGAGCTCTGCCAGAAGGAAAACAGCACAAGCCTTGAATAACCTGAATCTTCAATATCTTTACTCTGCAAATTCAAAACCCAGCAGTAAAGAGCTTGAACAATATCTAAAGAGATCAGTTAAAGAAAGGAATCAACAGGAAAACAATGATCTCCTAGCTTCTGTAAGGAGATAGTTGAGATGAATTTTCAGAGTGAAACCCTAATTGGAGAAGATTAATACCTGGGTGTCGGCATCCATGATTGATGGCTTATCAAATATGGCGGAGTGAAAAGCTAGACTGATCTCAGTTCCAGGATCGTCTACCTTCTACTTTAAAATATTAAAGAAGAAGAAAAGAACAAGACGAAGACCAAAAGTCGTTGACTTTACTGTCTTTGTTTGCCAACCAATTACCATCCACCATCTTTGGACTAAGTTAGTCGAAGACAAAATTCAAACATGAACCTGTAAGGACGTTGACTTTTGCGTCAGTTCTTCACTTGTGTCTTATTTACTTCTAATGATATCAATTTATTATTTTTATTTCATTTACTTCATTTTATATAAAATTAAATTACAATAATTAGTTCGGTATTTGTCTTTAAAAAACGAAATTATCTGGTGGTGCATGTATTTTTCGTAATTCAAATATTATTTTTGTTACTTGTGATTAAAATGTAACGTTTCCCCCCAACCCCCCCCAACTAAAACTGATAATGTGGTATGTTGGATTTATTCACAGTTAGACTATAATTTTTTGTTTTAAAAATAAGAATATAATCGAACTAATTTTTAGTTTCTTGCACAGATTTTAATAAAATACAAAATAGAATTTACTCGGTTAATATACAAAAATAATCAGTATTTTTGTTTCTATAATAAACTCAAGACTCACAAAATTAATAAACATGTTCTAAAATTATAATCTACCTCAGGGTAATAGTAATTTTTTATTTAAAAAAAAAAAATCTTTTTTATCAATTAATAGTGGATTTATATATTCAAATTCAAATTTTATATGTTCTAATGAAATTTAAAACGTATTTTCTCAGTTTGACTCAAAATTGTTTGTAATATTAATTTTATCATTTTTAAAAATTGTACAAAATAAATATAAATTTCCAAAAATAAAGTTCATTTGTGGCAACCGTAGCCTTAAAAGTAAATGGCCAATGCAAAAATGCCTAAAGGGCCTAACACAAACTATTAATCATAAATAAACATGGCCTTCCTTACTCATTAAGGATTTTCTTTTTTTTTTTTTTTTTTTTTTCTTCCTTAAGTTGGTTCATTTTGCCAAACTAAGTATCGAAAGAAAACCTATACCGTTCTTGAAAAGTTTACAGACCGACCTGAACCAACCCCAATTCTGCCAAATTTAAGCTATCTACAATCTTCAAAATTCTATATTTATAGATGGAAGTACCCTACTGCTCGAATTTTGGCTCAGTTTTAACCAGAAAGCTTCTAGCCTCCTCCTCTGAAACATCACTGTTCAAGAACACAAAACATAAAAATAAACAACTGCTGGAAACAATGCAAGCAAAAACAATGCATGTTACTGAATGCTACAGTTGAAACAGCTTGGAATTGTTCGGGATGCAATTTTTATCATTTTGTAAGGAACTTGCATCTCTCATGCTTAAGAAATTGTGAATTTTTAGATGAATTCTATAAATAAAATTCTCTTGTTCTGAACTGAGCATAAAAGGAAAAAAATTTGTAAAATGTAGGGACATGGAACCTGTCTACAGCTTCTGTCTTGGAGATCAAAGTGACTTTTGCCGATGCCAGAAATTCCAAGAAAGCACCATGGCCTTTTGCCAAGCAGAGTTTCTGAAGATGGTGTAGGAAATCATTGAACTCCCCTGGTTCCTGCAAAGAAAGAGATTTACAAGTTAACTAATTCAATCTGAGTCAAATTGTCACTAGGGTCACTTAAACAATTTCATAAGCACACAAAGAGAAGCTACATCACTTCACGGTTAATAGGATAAAGAAGAATTCTTTTGTACATAAGTTTTTTTTTTCTAATTTTCATTTTCTTTACTTGATATGCTCATACAGAAAATTTTCTTAATTGAAAATCAAAACAATGTTTAGAAAATAACAGTTACAATGTTATATGAATTTGAAAAATATTAGAAAGCTATTATTTATATATTTTATGAAATTTCTATTTACAATTGAGTAGCATATATATGCATATTAACGTACCTGTCTATGCATAAACATATAGGTTGAGAAATGAAAGGTAGAAAAAAAATGTAACTAGAAGACTAGTATCTTCACTTTGTTCACTCAAGAGTTTTGTAGGCTACAGAAAATTTTGATTGTTGTAAAACTACCTGTTCATATATTCACGCATGTTTTTTACCTTTGATGTGATACATGATACTAAACTAGTTTTGATACATATCATTCCATTAAACAACAGATTTCAATCTCCAAATTCATTCAATTAAACAACAAATTTCAATCGCCAAAATTAACAGTTCATGAAAGATTAGCACCAAGGTTGAAGATGCTCAAATCCGGAGTCGGGGAAAAAATTTCAAAAGCATTTGGATCAGAGTTAAAAGAAAAAAAAAATTGACAGACTGACTGAGTTCAAATATCCAGCAGTGGATAAACTCCAAAATCAAAGTTGACCAATATGGCTTATCAAGAACTACAACTTGACAGTTGGATGAGGCCATGAGAAGAATGTTCATCATTTGTCTCCAGCATATAGTTCAAGGGCTTATCCAAGGAAATTATTAAGCCTTCAAGCAATAAAATGAGACCACAGAAAGATTGAGACGACCATCAAAACTTTTACCAAGACATTTTGGATCCCAAAGCCAAAAGATAGGGAAGGCGAAATTTGTGTGGGTGTATACAGACATACATATATCTATATATATATATATATTAAATGCCAAAAAATTGGTACCTAAGTTCATTGCAGCCTACACAAAGGCAGAAGAAAATAACCAGAGAGAAGCATGTCAATTATCCATACCAGAAGGTAGCAGATTAGCAGCAATTATTCATGGAACATTATTTTAAAAAAAATTATAGTGAAGCATAAATCTAAACAGATAAACATACTTGTTCAAGGATGCAGCCTTTGCGAAGGGCAACTAAACACTCCATAGCTATAGCAAAATAATTATTTCCTTCTTGGGAGTTTTCCACCAGGTTAACTATTTTATTTTGCATATCCTTAAGGGCTTTAGCAATCCAATCGGCACTATCTCTGCGTGACATCATTGCTTCAAAATCCTGAACTGGGGTCATATCTCCAATTTTCTCAATCTTGGCCAGAGGTTCCTTTTCAATTGAGTTCACAACCTTAAAATCAGTTGGTATATCTTCATAACCATCTTCTTCATCTGACCCAGATGGCTTTTCTCGCAATAACCGCCTAGCCGATTTCTTCAGCTGCAAGGGAAATTACATTTTAGTACATGATATAACTGGAAGCAGCACAATTATCTTGCTTTTCTTCAAGATAATACAATAAAATCACCTTTTGATTCTCCCGAAGTTCAAAGCACTTATAAAAGGCATCAATGGTGGACTGACTTTCAGAAATAAGTTCGGGATCTGGTTCAACAATTTTCTTGAGAGCTTGGTCAAGTGGAGGTACAGCAGAATCTGGGTGCTTTGATTTCAACTCAAGATGACGATAAAATCGCTGGTTACATGTAACATGTTCCGTTAAGTCAGAAGCCGATAAGCAGTGTTAAAAGAAGCAAAGACTAACTTTCACCATTATTCAAACAGAATGGGGAACAGATTATCTACAGGGAACAGACTATTTTTCTCCATTTTTCAAACATAACCAGTGAAAACAAAGTTTACCTCTAAAACAGGATTTGGTGTAAAGTCAGGCTGCAAATATTCCTTTTTTCCAGATGTTGTAAGATCCAACATCATTACCAAGTTATCTGCTGCTTCTTGTTGCTGTTCGTTGGGCTGCCATGAAGCAGGAAAGTTGCTGAAAGAGGTGAACTGAAACTCTCGAACATCCTCCGCAAAAGGAAGTGCATTGAAGTAAAAGGAACCAGGCTGCGCAGATGAACCAGCAAATAAAACTTCACAATAATACAAACTGAAAAAGAACAAAGAACTGAGAATGCACAAATTAAGAGTGATAAGCAAACAATCCACCAAGAGACTTAGTGATGAAACCTACAACATCATCTCTTTCAGATGCATGGGGTGTCAAGACCCCCACAACAACATTCCCCTGCCCTTGTCTCCAGACGCAGCGCAAAATTCCAACCTTGTTCATTTCCTTCATCGCCCTCGCAATGGCAGAAACCGCAGTGATAGCCCTTACATTGCCCGGTTCCGCAATAAAAATATTGACATCTTTCATGTAATGGTGCCTTTGATTAAGATGATGGTAAAGAAAAAATCTCAATTAGTTTACCATTTTGATAAATATCAACCAAATATGCATATATATGACAGAAAGCATCTATGTCTACCTCATCACGTTTGAAGCATTAGTAAATCCCAGAAGCTTTACACCCTTCTCTGTCTTAAATTTGACAGCATCCCACTCAGCTGATGATATAGGAACTACTTGAGGTCCATAGCGATAGCCTTTAATCCTTTGCTCAGGGGGTACAACTTTACCAGAGTTTTCAACATTCTTATATTCATAATCCACTTTAACTTCGTGTGTGGCAAATTTATCAGTTGTAGGTGCTCTATCAGAATACTTTTTCAGGGTAGGGAACTTCTCCTCAGATGTTTTCTTGTAAACCCATACCTACCAGGAGTTGAAGTCATAGGAATATAAATTATTATCCATAAGAAACTAAAAATACTAGCATATAGAGATTCACAAGAGTTTTGACACGCATAAAAATACTAATTTTAATAAGAATATGAAAGATGCAAATTAGGTGCCACTTCATAAACTAGAACATTTAAAAAAGATACTTTCCTAAAACAGAAAGGAAGCAAACAAAACTACCTATATGCAAAAAGTAACACTTGTAATTAATCAACTACATGAAGTCATAAGAAATAAAAGCCAGACAACTACAGACATAACAACAGAAAGCTTACCTTAATCTTCATTTTTGGGGTGAGTTCAAGGTCACCCCTGAATATTGTAACTGGAGAGATGTTTCGAGTTCTAACTGCACCCAGCAATGAAGTTGGGTTGTCAACGTACACTGTTTTTCCACGTGCTTTTTTTGGAAACAAATTCAAAAGAAAATAATTTTCATTAATTGTTGTAATGTTAGCATTCTCACTTAACTTTCCCCTCATAATGATGCTCTCCATTCTTATGCCTTCAGCACTCATTCTTTCAGCTAGGATACTTGCTTGATCTTCTTTTGTTCCTTCATATGGATCTTTGATAGGACATAGTGCATTTGTGATCAGACACAGACGTTTCTTTCCTTTGTTTGTTGATCCATATTTCTTTATCAGCATATCCATCCCGACAACAAGTGCATCAAAGACTAGGAAAGTTAAGATATGTACCATGCAATAAATAAGGTATGCCATGATAAACAAAAGTCAGTCAATTAACTATTGAGAGGATTTCAATTCTTAGTGAATATCTAGTTAAACTTAGAAATGGTTTTAAGCAATAGATTAGGATGAAACTTTTCAAAAGAAATTGTCAGACTAATACCAGCAAGAGAGCTAAGTAATACAGTATTCATATATTGCAAGACTTTTGCCAATGTTAAAACTGGGGCTGCAAATAAAGCAAGATGTTAGTCAAAAGACTCACACTAAGCTTGAAATGAAGCTCCACTCAGTATGAACTGCTGCTTAGTTCTAAACAAACCTACTTCACGTCATCATGTAAGCTTGCTTCCTATTCATACACGTACTTAGATCAATAGAACATTATGATCAATAGGTTCAATTTCTTTCAAATTTAATGTTTAAACTTTTTTTTGTTACAGGCAAGCAATTGCCTGTCAGGAGTTGAGCTTGAGTCACCCTGTGGGAGACCAGAAAGTGATAGATGGGACCAAATCCCAAAGGTCACAATCAGTTTAGAGTTAAATTTGATGCCCTTGAATGTTAACTATTTTACTTATGAGTAATAAGTGTCAGTTTTCATTAGATTAATAATTCAAAACTTTTTAGTCATTGTTTACAATAGCTTTTGAGCCAGTATTTAGTTTTCATTAGATTAAAAATTCAAGACTTTTTATTCTTTGCTTGCAATAGCTTTTTGGTTAGTATTTATTTATTCAAACCTGAACTTTAAGGAATCAGCTTACAAGCTCAACTCAATATGTTTGCATTAGTTGACCCATTCTAGTCGAGCGCAAGTAATTTCACATAAAATAAACTGAAGTTAAACAGCAATATCAAAGATTCTTCAACCTTAAAATTCAAGATAGCGAAAGCATCAAACCATGTCCAAGCAACCTAAATATTTGGTCAGCTTAATTGTTAGCGTCCCAAGCAAAAATTAAACACTAACACAAATCCTACACCAGCAAGCATGTACTTTTTGGTTGACAAAAAGGAATAAAATTGTCAATATATTATAACACTTATGATCCATTTGCAGAGCACAAACCTGAACAAGGATAAAGTGAAATTATAGGATACAATCCCCATCAACAGTTCCTTGAGGAAGCTGTTGCATAGAATCAAGGAGGTCTCCATCAACAACTTTGATATTTCTCAAGACCATAATATTGCCATATCCACCCACTTCCTTCGTAAGCTCATTGTTAGTCTCTAAAGATTGCAAGAGAAGATTGTCAACAAGGATTCCTTCAGATCTAATTTAACAGGAAAATATCCTCATCCTGAAAAATATGAAGCACTAAATCCACCAAAACTACAAGAAAATAGGAAACCTTTTTCATTCATTGTAAGGCATGTGAAGATGGGTACCCTAAACAATATGGGTAATCAACAAATCCAATGCCAACATAGAACACAGTATTAGAAAGAATGAAAGCAGTTTTTCTCTTTCATAATTCAATCGAAGAGTTCCAAATGATAGGGAAAGAAAGTGACAAAATAATATCACAAGCAGTATTCAGTAGAATAGTAAGATATACCTTCAGTTCCAAATATAACGATTCCAACTTCATCACTTTTGCTGTATATTAGCTGCGTATAGAAAGGCAATTAAAGTAATCATTGATAAAAACAATAAAACACCCCAAAAACACATGCACCGTCCAAAGAAAAGGGAACAGCAAGAAAAGGAGCAAACATAAAGGAAAGAAATGACTAAGGAATTGAAAACCCAAAAACAGATACCTTCTTCTCTATTAGCATGGAGCAGACTTTTTCAACCTCCGGAAGAATCCCATGCATTGAAGGACCAACATCAAGCAATAAAACAAGTGCCTCCTGTTCTCAAACATGTGCATAAAATCCATATTCATTACCTGTTCGTATAATTTCCTAACCAATGGACTCTACAAAAAAGAAAAAGGAATTGTGTGTTTGTGTTGGGGAGGATGCTGTAACCGCTATTTTCTTATTTCGAACTATGAAAAGAAGAAATCCTGGATATAAATGAAATTCCATAGTTGGCCATTCTTATCACCATTTCCCAAAGGACAATCTAAGGTCGCCTGGTTTTAATCTATCGAAGCATTTCATAATTTCAAACCCTAGATGAGAGACGGCTAACTGATGCCATAAACGATAGACTAAAAGTCCTAGGTAATAATAACATAATTTTGGAGCACGAGAACATTCGAAGACGCCAAATTAACAAGAACAATTAGCTAAAAATTCACCTCGCAATGAAACAAGAATTCATTGCATCATTTAAATAAAAAGAAAAAAAAGAGACCAATTTAGCGTCATGACGAACATGAAACCAAATGAGTAAACAAAAAAGAAAACGAGTACAAATCACATAGAAGAACATCTGGACACCTGATGAGAAACTAAACTAGAATAAACTTGTGACATGGGATAGAGAATGAGAGAACCATAATCGTTTTCTTACTCTATTCCGAGCCATGGAGAAAGGAGAACGAGAGCAGACCAAAACTTGTTGCAGAAGCTGGTGGTAGCGGGGGTTTGCACTTTTTTAAATGGTTGACGATGCTGGACACTTACTTCCTTTTACTTCTTCCCGCCTGGGGTACTAGCTTCCCCATTGTGAAACGACGCGTATTGTCACCTTCTGATTTTCTTTCCCGGAACACAGAACACCCCGTGAATTAACGGTCGTTAGATTTCTTGGGTCAGAATTTTTATATAATTTAAAATGTTTTAATAATATAATAGTTTTAATTTTTTATTTTTTTAATTTATTTCTTGACTTTTTAGTTACTGTAATTAGTTTTTTCATCTTTATTTTTTGAAATTATGTATTGAATTGACTTATTTTAAAACGTCTTATTATTAAATTTACAATGACCCGGAGCAAATTTTTTAAAAGTAAAAATATATATTTTATAATTAAGCAATATATATATATATATATTTATTATTATAATATAACATCATAACATATATATACACGTATAAAATACAGTACAATTTGAATTTACAATAAAATGTATTAGTTACTAAATTAAAAACTTTATTAATTGTTCCAATAAAAATTAAATAAAACACCTTTATGTAATATGAGTTAAAAGACAAAGATAGTAAACTTATAAGAGATTATCTTCAAAATAATATATATATTATTTAAAATATGAGAAAATTAATGATTTAGATTATATATTATTTTGTTTAAATTAATTTATTTCTCAATTTTTGATAAATTAATATTTATATTTAAAAAACTAATTTAATCTATTTATTTAATTTTCATATATCAAATTTAATAAATACATAGTTATTTTTTTTTTATAAATATGTAAGTTAATGTCATATAACATGTGTAACGCCTCATAACTGAAAGGAAGATAAAGACATGAATTGAATATGAAATGAAATAATAAAGTTAGAGTTTACATTACTTACACAAAATTTTAAAATAACCAATAGAGTTATAGGAATGACTTTTCTAAAACAAGTGAAAAATTAAGAAATAAATAAAAAATAAAAAATTAGATATCTTAGAACAACCTTCACTAACTTTTAAAGAGAGTACGGGTGGTGAACTATTCACAACCCCCTTATTGATCGGGATCTGGATATTAATTCGCTTGATCTGAAATGGTTAATGAAAAGGTGAGCTACACTAGCACAATAGGAATATCACACTACTCACCGATACAGAAATAAAAGTTGATAAAAATTATAAAAATAACTAATTGAGCTCTTAAATTAAATAAATTCATTTATTGCATATTTACCGTAGCGAAATTTTCAAAACCGACCTATAGAGACAATACCACAAACAACATCATAATCTCATATTCAATTAGCCAGAACAACAATTTTTTATTTATTTGTTTACTGGTATTCCTGAGGATCGATAGAGATGTTTAATCACGCGTGAACCCATAATAAAACTTGTCAACTAATCGGCCGTCTCCATATCCCGTCCGATATGAGCGCCAAAAGTATCTGTAATACCCATAATTAATTTTAAAATTTTTAAATTAATGTATAAAATATAATTTTTTTAATTTATGAATTTTATTTAATGTAAAAATTAGGAAAAATAGGTGAAGGAAGAAATTGAAAATAATTTTGAGAAAAATGGGTGAAAATTTGGGTTCTGGGAGTGTTTTTGAAAAAAAAATCAGAAACTGTGGGGTCAAAATATAGTTTAGGAAAAATGTGCCACGTATGACTGCCCAGTCAGCAGCCCCGACGAAGCAGAGCGTGTCGCGTGGCAAGGCACGTTGACACAGTGCCACGCGGGAGGCCACGCTAGCAATCCGCGTGCTCACGATCGGACAGTTCGAAATTATTTCTGCGTGTGTGGACGGTCCGGGTCCGTTCCCTCCTCAGGGGCGATCGTACGGTCCATATGAAATCACAATAAACGGTCCAAATCATCTCTTATTTAAACGCGATCGGATGGTCGAGATCGAACGCGATGGACGATCCAGATTAAAGCGAGACGGATATTAATACCTCACTTCACACCAAACCCTAATCCTAGTCGCCAGCCCACCCGCCGGATAAGAAGAACTAGTCACTGGGAGATAGAGTCGACCGTTGTCCGCCGCCGTGCCAGAGCCACCTCTGACCGCCAAAAGAGGTAAAAAATTTCTCATTCCTCGAAATTCGATTTTGAACACCCACATGACTAAATCGAAGCATAAGGACTGGCGAATGAGCCAGAAATCG
Organism: Carica papaya; assembly: GCF_000150535.2. Next base: position 954,237 of record NW_019014674.1, read on the forward strand.
TGGGTAAATTCCGGCGCCGCCGCCACGAGAAAAATAAAAAACCACCTCTGATGAGGCCCTTCTCGATTCCCCTTTCATGCTATTTTTCCACTATTGTATTCACCATTCTATTTTTCACAGGTTGACCGAAGATAAATGATCAACCGTAAAGGTGAGCCAGTGGAGCCACTGCACCGAAAAACTCTGTCGCCGACAAGCTTCTATTTTTTGACTTTTTTTGGCCAACCAAGGCCTCTTAACGTGTTTTCTCGCAGGGATGAGTACAAAACTGATCGAAATTGGGCGATACTTGCTGAAAATGGCTAGTCCGAGGTAAACCGTCACCACGGGTGGTGGTGAAGTCGCTAAAGCACGACGGTGTCGTAGTGCTGGAATTTCGAAATTGGCTGGAAGAGGGTTTTAATATCGATTTTTGATTTTTTTAGGATATTTCTAGGTAGTTAAAACGTGTTTTAATCTCTGAAGAAAAATTAAGGGAACCTGGAGACCGCCAGTAGGCGCAGCTGAAAGTTTAACGTTCCGACACCAATTCGAGTAAGAATCTCTCACCCTATTCTTTGTTATGGAATTGAAGTTTAGTTATAAATAATGTAATATTTTGTACAATTTAGAAAATTTCGATAATTAATCACATATTACTAATGGAGCCGGAACTGGTTATTATTGATTGTTGATTCTGTTTGATTGATTTTATTATTTCAAATGCATAATATTACACTAGAGTTGATATGATGATTCACTTGTGCTTTCTTGATGCATGTATTGCTTGTTTTGTATAATTTACAGTTAAATTGTGAAACTGAAAATTAAATGTAAATAGAAAATTGTTTGATTAAGTGAGTAAATGAATAGTAGCCTTACTGAATATCTTGTGAGATAGTGGATAGACTGAGTACATAGAGAACCCTACTGTGAACGTTGCCTCATACCGAACAAGGTATCGAGAATTGGTATTTTGACGCTCATACCGCACGGGGTATGGTGACAGCTCGTTTCGCCCTCATACCAGACAGGGTATTGAGGGATGATATTTTTAGCGCTCATATTAGACGGGATATGGGGACGGCCGATTAATTGATAATATTGAATAAGGATTCACGCATAGTGGGGACATCCCTGTGGACCCACATGGATACCAATAGGCAGGTAAAAAAAGAAAAGTTGTTATTTTGATTAATTGAATATGAGATTATGATGTTATTTGTGTTACTGTCTCTATAGGTCGGTTTTGAAAATTCCTCTACGGTAAGTATGTAACGAATGATTTTATTTATAATAAATGAATTTACTTAAATTAAGAGCTCCATGAGTTATTTTTATGATTTTTACCAACCTTCATTTCTGTCTCGGTGAGTAGTGTAACATTCTTACTAGATTAGTATAACTCACTCTTTCATTAACCATTTTAGATTAAAAGGACCAAGACCCAGATTTTAATCCACAAGAGGGTTGTGCATAGAATGCCTAGTTGTTTACTTTTCATTTATTTTTTTGATTTTTTCGTTGTTCTTTTAAAATATTCCCGTAGCCCTATTGGGAGAATATAAATTCCTAACACTATTATCTCACTTTCGTATTCAATTTGTAATTTATTTTCTTCTATGTTCCAGGCCGTTACAATTAGTATCAAAGTTGCGTTCTTCAGAAATATTCCTTACACAAAAATCCTAGGAAGCACCAAAGAATGAATTATCACTTAATCATTTCTTGTGAAATGCAGGTACAGATAGATTAGTAAAGGAAGACCCCCACTAAATCGAGCAACCTGGGAAGGTTCAATTCGAGAGGATGTTGACCGATTATTTGAAATGCTGGAGAGATTCATCACTGCCCAATAAGCTTGGGAGGAAAGGAGGGAGCTACCTGACCCTCCCCCACTACCATAGGTTGAGCCACCCCTGTAGTGGGAGGATCTTGAGCCACCCCGGTATGACTCTGCTCCTCCACAGTACCATCCGATACCACCACAGTATGATCTGGTGTTTTAACCACAATACCACCCGACACCACCACAGTATAGTCTGGTGCCCCAACCGCATCACCCGACACCACCACAGTACAATTTGGTGCCTCTATCGTATTATTTAGTACCACCACAGGGCCATCCAATCCATCCCTACCATAATCCAGTCCCTCTTCCACATGACTCAATTCCTCTCATGATGGACCAAGACTACATTGAGAGATATAAATGACTAAATTTATCTACTTTTACAAGAGGATCTTCTTTTGAAAAGGTCGAGTTTTGGTCAGCTGAGACAGAGAAGGCTTCCACGACTCTTGGGATAATTCCCGAACAGAGAGTCATACTTGCCATCTACATACTAGTGGGAGAGGTAGACCGCTGGTGGCAACTCAAGTAGGCCACCCTGTCCGTTCCAGTCACTTGGGAATAATTCTTGATGGCCTTTAATGTAAAGTACCTCTTAGAGTATCTCCGACATCTAAAGGAAATAGAGTTTGCACACCTGGTCCAGAATGACATGACTGTATTAGAATATGCTTGAAAGTTCCTAGAGTTGGGTTGGTATTTTCCTGAGAGCATGATGGATGAAGTCAGAAAGGCAAGAAAGTTCGAATGGGGTCTCCGTCCTGAGATCAGACAACAGTTATATGTGTTCGAGCTCAGTACTTACTCGGTTGTTCTGGCCAAAACATAGCTAGTAGAGAGGAACCTTTACATTTTTCCTCTAGTAGTAGGGAACCTCAAGCCCTCGGTTTCACACCACAGACTAGCACTTAGTACACATGTTCAGTAGAACAAGAGAATTAGCCCGATGACTCAGGCTCCTCCTTAGATTCCAACAACAAGATGCGGTAGGACTTATCAACATTGTGGCAAAGATCATGGTGACCTGCCCTGTTATCGCCTCAACAATAGTTGCATATGTGGGAGTGCCCAGCATTACGCGAGGGAGTGCCCGAGGAATCAGAACCAGACCAGACCTCCTATCCAAGACAAGGCTTACAACCTCACTCAGCAGGATGCAGAAGCCAACCCAGACGTGATACAGGGTACGTACACCATCTGAAATCATCTTGCACATGTTTTAATTGATACTGGTGTGTCACATTCATTTGTTTCACATGCTTTTACACCAAACTTTAATGTATTACCAGAAAGACTGGAATCTGTGTTGTTTGTGTCTACTCCTGTGAGTAGGACACTACTGGGGGAGGTTATTTACAGAGCTTATGTCATAGATATAACGGATAAAAACTTGAGTGTAGACCTTATAGAGATTGACACAGGAGATTTTGATGTAATCCTATAAATGAACTAGCTAGCAGCATATTACACTACTGTAGATTATTTTCATAAGAAGCTTGTATTCAACTATCCTAATGAAGAGTCATTTACATATTAATAAAATTCTTTAACATTTATTCTCTCATGATAATTTTTTCTATTATTAAGTGCTTTAACTGCGTTGTTTTCTCTAACTAGGCAAACCTAAGAAAAAAATTTGTACTCAAGAAATTTCGGTAGTTTGAGACTTCCCAGATGTGTTTTCAAATGAACTACCTATATTACTAGTGGACAGAAAAGTTGAATTCACTATAGATCTTCAGCCAGGCACCCAACCTATTTCAGTTTTCCCTTACCGCATGAGCCGTGTTGATATGAAGGAGTTGAAGAAACAGATCAATGAATTACAAGATAGTGGATTCATTCGATATAGTGTGTCATCTTGGGGTGTTAGAGTCACATTTGCAAAAATGGAAAACGGGACGTTGATGTTATGTATCGACTACAGAGGTTTGAACAGGGTCACGATTAAGAACAAGTACCCCTTCCCAGGATCGATATCCTTTTTGATCAGTTGCAGGGTGCCCAAGTCTTCTCTAAGATAGACCTACATTCAGGTTACCATCAGACAAAGATCAAGGCAGAAGACATTTCCAAAACAGCCTTTTGAATCAGGTACAGACACTATGAGTTCCTGGTCAGGCCATTTGGACTAACCAACGCACCAGCCATCTTCATGAATTTGATGAACAAGGTTTTTAGATAATTCCTGGATCAACTCGTCATTGTATTCATCGATAATATCCTGATCTATTCAAAAAGCATAGAGGAACACGCTCACCATCTGACTCAGGTTTTGCAGGTTCTCAGAGAAAAGAAGTTATATGCAAAGTTGAGTAAAGATGGGTTCTGCCTCGAGCAGACTACCTTTCTAGGGTACATCATATAAAAGGACGGAGTGTCAGTGAACCCCAAAAAAGTTAAGGCAGTGCTCAGCTGGAAAAATTGACATTAATCGAGGAGATTCATAGCTTTCTGGAGATGGCAGGTTATTATCACAGGTTTATGGAATGGTTTTCTAACCTAGCTTCTCCTCTGACTCGGTTCACAAAGAAAAACGTCAAGTTTGAGTGGAACGAGGATTGTGAAAGAAGTTTTTTATAACTAAAGAAATGGTTGATTACTGCATCTGTGTTGGTTTTGTCGAGTAGGTCAGGTGGATATACAGTTTATAGTAATGCCTCCTACCCAGGGTTGGGTTGTGTTCTGATGCAATATGAAAATATCATAGCCTATGGGTCCAGACAGTTGAAAAGTCATGAGAAAAACTACCCCACCCATGACATCATAACAGAGGTCCATATCTCAAAGTTTGTCGTGCATCCCGGAAGTACTAAGATGTATCAAAGTATGCGACTCCGATTTTAGTGGAATGGAATGAAAAGAGATGTAATCGACTTTATTTCCAAGTGTTTGGTATATCAGCAAGTCAAGATAGAGCATCAACACCCAGGCGGGCTACTTTAGCCATTATCAATTCCGGAGTAGAAATGAGAACATATCACAATAGATTTTGTGATATGATTGCCTAGAGTACGCTCAGGACTTGATGCCATTGAGGTAATTATTGATCGATTTACTAAGTCTTTCTACTTCTTAGCTATTAGGATGACCGACCCCTTAAACAAACTAGCAAGAAAGTATATCCGGGAGATAGTCAGGTTATATGAAGTGTCAGTGACAGTAGTGTCCGACAGGGACCCCAAGTTCACTTCTCGATTCTGATCTAGTTTTCAGTAAGCCATGGGAATGAAATTGTTCATTAGTACTACATTTCACCTTCAGACCAATGGACAATAAGAAAGAACGATCCGCACACTAGATGATATGTTCCGAGCCTGTGTTCTTGACTTCGTGGGCCATTGGGATGATCATTTATCTCTAATAGAGTCCACTTATAATAACAACTACCAAGCTAGTATTGGCATGACTCCGTACGATGCGTTATATGGTCGTCCATACAGATCGCCGATCTGTTGGAAAGAAGTGGGTGATGGAAAATTGTTCGACCCATATCTTGTAGAGAAGACTGTATCCAAAATTGTTAAGATCAAGAAGAATATTGAGACGGCTCAGAGCAAACAAGAAAGTTATATGGATACCCGGATGAGGGATTTAGAATTTGACAAAGATGATCGGGTGTTCCTTAAGGTCACTTCTTTCAAAGGAATCAGTAGGTTTAGCAAGAGGAGGAAACTAAATCCCCAATTTATTAGGTCATTTGAAATTTTAGACATAATTGGTACCGCCACCTACAGGCTGGCACTGCCTCCAGAACTATGCAGGGTCTATAATATATTTTATGTGTCCATGCTACGCAAGTAGAATCCAAACCCCTTTCACATCCTGGCCCACGAGCCCTTTTTTCTCAAGGAGGATTTGTTCTGCAAGGAGATACCAGTGGGTATTGTGGATCGAAAGAGTAGAGTACTCCACAACCGAAAAATTTCCTTCGTTAAGGTCCTATGGCAGAATCACACATAGAGAGAGGCCACATGGGAGGTAGAAGCAAACTTCAGAGCCCAGTATCCCCAAATGTTTGATTAAATGGGAGAGACAAATTTGAGGGACCAAATTTCTTTTAAGCGGAGGAGAGTTGTAATACTCGAAATTAATTTTAATATTCAAAAGTTATGTATAAAATTTAATTTTCAATTTTATAAATTATTATTTAATGTAAAATTATGAAAAAATAGATGGAGGATGAAATTGAAAATAATTTTGAGAGAAAATGATGAAAATTTAGGTTCTAGGGATGTTTTTGAAAGAAAAATCAGAAACTAGAGGTCAAAATACAATTTAAGAAAAATATGCCATGTAGGACGCCCAGTCAGCAGCCCGACGAAGAAGAGCGCACCGCGTGGTAAGGCACGCTGACGCGGTGCCACGCGAGAGGCCACGTTGGAGATCCGTGTGCCCGCGATCGGACAGTCCAGATTTGTTCCCGCACGCGTGAAAAAACCAGATCCGTTCTCTCCTCAGACGCGATTGGACGGTCACAATTAAACGCGATGAATGGCCCAGATCCACTCCTATTTAAATGCAATTAGACAGTCCATATCAAACGCAATAAACGGCTTAGGTTAAAAAGAGACAGATATAAATACCCCTCTTCACACCAAACCTTAATTCTAAGCACTAGACCCCCTGCTGGAGAAGAAGAGCCAGTAGCTGGGAAAGGAGCTGACAGCTATCCACCACCGTGCTATAGCCACTTCTGACCGCCAAAAGAAGTAAAAAAAATTTCATTCGCTCGAAATTCAATTTTGAACACCCCCATGGCCAAATTGAAGCAAAAAGACTGGCGAATGAGCCAAAAACCCGGGGTAAAGTCCGGCAGCGCTGTCGCAGAAAAAAGCAAAAATCGCTTCTGATGAGACCCTTCCCTATTCCTGTTTCGTATAATTTTTTCACCATTTTAATCACCATTCCTTTTCTATAGGTTGACCGAAGCAAAACACTGAACCGCGAAGGTGAGCTGGTGAAGCCACTGCACCGAAAAACCTCGCCGCCTATAAGCTTTAATTTTTTGACTTTTTTCGGCCAACCGAGGTCCATTAACGTATTTTCTCGCAGGGAATGGGTATAAACTGGTTGAAAATAGCCAAATCGAGACATGATTGCCTAGGGCATGCTCGAGACATGATACTGTCGCTGGAGCACGGTAGGGCCGTCGTGCCGAAATTCCAGAATTAGCTAAAAAGGGTTTCTAACACTGATTTTAGTTTTTTTTTTTTTGTATTTCTAGATACTTGAAGCATGTTTTAATTTCCAAAAGAAATTTCAGGGAACTTGGGGACCACTAGTAAGCGCAGCTGAAAGTCTAGTATTTCAAACATCAATTTGAGTAAGGATCCCTCACGTTATTTCTAGTTATGAAATTGAAGTTTAATTATAAATAATATAGTATTTTGCATAATTTAGAAATATCAATAATCAAATGTTACTAATGGAGCCGAAACCAGTGATTTATTACTGTTTATTATGTTTCATTAATTGACTAATTTTACAGTTTCGAATGAATGATAATACACAGAAATTTATATTGTAATTTGATTGTGTTTTCTTAACGCATGTATTGCTTGTTCCATGTGATTTATAGTTAATTGAAAAACTGAAAATTAAAGATAAA
>NW_019014674.1:1040809-1051009 GCF_000150535.2 Carica papaya
CTAACGGTAAATCATCTTTGCTAACTTTTTTGGAGAACTCTTGGTGATTATTCTTTTCAAAGGTCTGTTTGACACCAAATTGCTGGAAGTTTATTTTGAAAGCTCTGTAATACATTTTCTGCACTTCAAGGTTTTTAGTCTTCTTATATTCCAGCTTCAGCAGGCTTAGTTAAAATTTTGTTCAATGTTTGGTATCTGTTCATATGATATAATTCAAGTTGTCATGGTTAGATATGTTGTAATTGTTGGGTTACTGTGAGCGCACATCCAACTGTTGTTTGGTCGCATAGAGATTTACCTATACTTTTGGGCTTCTGAAAATGCGCTTTATTAGTTTTCAGTATCAAGTTTAACAAGTCACAGCTTCTGATCCTGGTTGTACTTCAGAATATGGCGAATGATTTCCGTCAAGAATTATTTGGTGAGTTGATTGTTCAAATTCTTTCCGTTATGGCACTGCTTGGTTATATGCCTTGTTAGGTTAGGGATGCTTCTCCTCATGTGGTGTGCAGCTTGCTGTGGAAACATTTCTAGTTCCAGCTTATCAGCATCCCTCAGATAACAATACCATCTGATTTCATTTCAGTTTGTCCTACATGACTGACGGAAAGGGATCTTGGAACAGCGAGTGATACCTTATACTTCTTTGCTCAGAACATCTAACTTTGAAGGTGATTTCTGGACTTTTTTTTCTTTGTTTTGAGAATTCTTGGACACGGCCACAATAATCACCAATCACCAATATTTCTTCCCCCCACTCCCAACAATAGCCCTACCCGTCCAGCTTTAGGGATTAATATGACCTTAGCAATTGCCGTATTATCTCCTTAATGTCATTGCAGACACTGCTTAGTAGTTAACAAAATGAAATCTTTTTGTGCAGCCTATACTCAAGGATACCTGATGCTCAGGTATCATATAGATGTAACTTCTTGTAGCTAGCAATTTATCCTGGTTTTTTCTTGAGCAGGCGGTCTATTTTCTTCTTGCCATGAAGAATTGCCAATAGCTCTTCTTGTTTTTCCGTATTTCTTTTTGTCTTATATACTGTCAGTCAATTTTATTTCTAATGTGATGCCTACCAAGCTGGCTGGGAATATCCCAAATCCCAGTAACCACAAAAGTACTGATAAGCTGCACATTCAAATCCTGAACTTCAACTGATAATCAATATCCGTGATTACATTACACTTGGGGACTTGACCAGTAAGTTCTCTGAACTAACGACTTTGAAGATTTTTAAATGTTCCAATAGAAGCTCTGTGCTTAAGCGTTAGTATGATTGATCCGGAGTATCTCCGTGACTGAGGATTTTGAAATATGTAGTTTTTGGTGGGTATGTGCTGCATGCAACTATAAAGTTTTGACAATGTGATTGGCTCTTAATATTTTGAAGAACTAGTGAGGATGTTGAATGATTGGATGTTAAACTCAGGTATCAACTCTTCTTTGTTTGCTTTCCCGTAATGTGAAATCAATTGATTATTTTAGCTTGTAGAATTGTGTGAATAGTATCAACGCTTTGCATAGTGGGCTTGAAGCCCTAAGAAGACATAACAACACTGTTTTGCTGTAACCATCAGATTAAAATTTTTAAAGATGGTATTTAAGACGAAGATGAAAGTGGTAATTGGGTTAAAGAAGTTGCTTACTGCCATACTTTCCAAAATGACATTCATAAAAAAGCTTCAGCTTCCAGTCAGGTCTGATGGATGGCATTCATTAGAGAAGAAAGGTTAAAAACATATGGATGAGTAGATAGAGAGATGAATGAATTAGGGCCTGAACCTGACTCCTGGCAAATACCTACACACAAATTCTCTAGCCAGAGCTTGCAGATCCCCCTGTACTTCTGTTTCATCCAACACCGCCATGCTATAAGATCTGTTAAGTGCTTCTGTTGCTGATGGTGGCGGAACTTGCAGAGGGTTAAAACCCGTTGAGATTAATTCCAATATTGACGAACCAATTTCTCCCTGGATAGCTGGTGCCGGTGTGGACAGTGGCGGTGGAGATGGCTGTTGTGCTGCCATAGATAGGCGCTGCAGGGTAGAAAGCCTGGCCTGGATGTAAGCCAGCTCTGCTTGCAAATTCACTACCTACAAAATAGTACTAGAAATTATATATATATATATATATATATACACACACACACACACGCATGGATCACGGGAATATACGTGTAAACCCATATATATATATGTTACATATAGATGATGCTTCTCTGCCTAATCCATACGGGTTGTATTTACATATGCATATTAACATGTCATAAGACAGTATCATTAATCTAAAACCAATTCGAGGATTGGAATTCATGAGAAAACCATTAGTACCTAAAAGTAAATTTCGTAAACACGTTTGTTTTAGTAACAAGATAATTCAGAAGGGTATTTAATGTAATATTTACTGGATGTATTCATATATATGCACGTACATCGCCGCACATGGTAGGACCCCCAAAACTTCTTCCATGCAACATCTGCCAAGCGGATTTATATACATATATGTATAATAATCTAATAGTACAAAATGAAGATAAATAATAGCATATGATATAATTATCGATTAAGTTATAAAAGAAGTACATGAAAGTCAAGAACCGAAAGATTTGAATATTCCTCGAGCTGCTAATCAAGCTTGCTTGGTAGCTCCGGCAAGCAAACACCTCTCCTTTCAGAGTCCATTATATATATCTATATTTGTTTCTACGTGTATAGACATATGCATATTTATCTTTCTTTATATTACGGAACCGTTCTCTCTCTCTCTCTCTCTCTCTCTCTCTCTCTGATCCTAACCCTGTTCTCTAATACATCTAATATCAAATATTGAAGGTAATAAGTAAAACACTAAGTGCATGAAGATTAAAAAAAAATTTAGAGGTTAGAAAAGATTTACTTCTTGTCTGTGCTTTCTTGACTGCCGGAGTTAAAGTTGGGAAGAGTTTAACGCAAATTTGGCTGGAAAATAAATACAGGGTTTTACCCAATGGGGAAAAACCCTAGTAAATCAAAGAAGACAAGACCGTATATTTAATAAGATTTCACGTACTTGTCGCACGTTACGTTATCTAGTATTGTTTACCATACTCAAAAAGGGTAAAAAAGAGGAAGATAGAAACTTCAAAGCTGATGCTGACGGTAAACTGAGTGAAGAGGCTATAAATATATATATATATTTTTTCACACTGAATGTGAAAACCTTGACTTAACAGCTTCAACTTTATTATTATTTTCATCAACTTTTTTAAATAGTACGACTTGTCAAAACTATTAAGAAGTCATGACGCACTTCAAGAAACAAGTTATAGTAAAATATATTTTTGAAACGATTTTATTTAATTAAGTACTTAATCTTATATGTTCATGTATAAATAAACATCAATATTAAATAATCAACTTGTAATTCTTGCTCTTTTGTACTTCCTTCTGTCTCTTTTCGATGGTGTAGTACCGGGTCCGGGTGTATATCATTCCAAAGACATGCAGGTTTTAAGATTATATACATATGTATGTATCTATATATATATATATATTATTAGACATAGAAAGAAGAAAGAAATGTTATCTTTGTATTAACCATAAATTATTATTAATTAATTAAACTCAACTTAATTATTACTCTGATCATCAACCACACGTGCAAACTAAAGTTCCATTTCCACAGATCTCATCCATTATGATACTGAAACTGTATGCATATACCAAGATCAGAGAATTTCATTATCCGGAACTAAAAAACCTAGCTTTATTCCTGCAGGTGGGCTATTAAGCAACTTAAAGATTAAATATGAGAACAAAGAAAACTGATCTCAATGATTTTTCAGAAACCCTAATAAACCCAGATGATTTTAACAACAAAGATATATAATTAAAGATTACCTGCTGTTGGAGAGTAAAGATATGTCCGACGCAGCCATAAACAGGGTCTCTAGCCCTAGCCAAGGCCTCATAACACAGCGTGACGACGGCATCAAGCCGCTTGTGAGTGGGTATGCGCATGAGAAGCTTTGAGGCGTTGCTGGCGCCGAACACTTTGTGCACGGCGGCGAAGTGTGCAGTGCCTTGGTCTGCGTCGAAGTATGGTGCAAAGATGCATCCTTTTACGCACTTTCTGCGAAGGAATTTGCAAGCCCCGCAAGGCCCACCACCTCCATTGTTTCCGCTCATACCTTCCATCTGATCGATCTTCTTCTTCAGCCTTCTACCTTTTTGTGGGGTCTGAAAGATTCAAGCTGAGAAAGAAAGAAAGAAAGAAAGAAAGGAGGAAAGAGAACCAGCTTTATATGGATATTTATATTATGTATTTGGAGGATCAAAGAGATGGGTTAATTTTATTCGGTTGATTAAACCATATTAGAAAATAGTTCGTGAAGCTTTTGGTGATGGTTCGCTTGAAATGACTCGGTTCTTTTCTTTATTCAATTTAATTTAATTTAATTTAATTTTTTATATTTAGAATATACAGATACCCAAATGGATATACATACATATGGATGTATATAGGGTGCATCTTATATAGGGTTGTTAGAAATTATTTTAATATTGAAAATAATCCCAACTTATCTACTTTGATAAGTAAATATTGTTTTCTAATAAACATTAATAATTTAATTAATTAATCAAATTCCAATTCAAAAAAGATTTGGCTGATGTTTTGGTGCAAGAAGAAGGGATTGATTCATTTATTTTTTTAAAAAAATTAATTATTTTGGGTTTAAAGCATTTTATATAATAAAGTGTCCACTATCTTTTTGAAAATAATCAATTATTTATGTTCGATACATATATATTAATAAAATACACATAACATAAAATTTAACTTAGATCCAAAAATTTCATGAAAAGAAAAAAAACCATTATCATTTGTTTGATCTCGGAGATGAAAAATTTTGTCCATGAATGAATTTGTATATTCAATAGGTTTTGAAATTTTAACCTAAGGTGGGGAAATGGTGTGCATTTAATGTGTAAATTAGGTTAAAACTTTAAAGCCACGGCAAGAAGGGGGAGCAGGTTGCGTGAAGCAAACATACATGCGGGTGAGTGACAGACATTGGTCTCATCTCAAGTGTCAAATTTCCAACCGCCGCATTTGCAGCCACGTGCCAACCCCACGTGGGACACAAAACATCCCATCTTAATTTCTCCTCTCATTTTCACTCTCTATTTCCCCTTTTATCTTTCTCTCTCTCTCTCTCTCTCTCTCTCTCTCATGCTAAAACTACTGCACGTGTCAAAAAAACAATACAGCCCCAGTAATCATCCTCATAAAAGACAAAAGGCATATACATTTATATATGCAGCTAGAAATCTCTTTGCAATGGTTCTACTATAAGCTGATAAATTAAACTCAATTAAATTTTATTAATTAACCCTAATGATGTAATTAGACGATTTTTTTTTTAAATACATTATAATGTATACTAATCTTATTTTTTAAAAAATAGTTAAAATTTATATTCATATCTAAAAAATAATTTTAAAAATCCAAAAATATATTTATAACCTAAAACACATATTTAAATATATGGTCCAAAATGTATAATGTTTGAAAATAATTTAGAATATGCAAAAATTTTGAAATTTAATTTAATGAAAAACCCCAATTTCATATCTTGTCCAAAAAAAAAATTTAAATGCTCAAAATATTCAAAAACATTTTTATAGGGAAAAAATTACAAAGTACTTAATTAATATTGAATTATACAATATTTTCCTAAATTTTTAAATATAAGATTTTAATTTAATGATTTAAGTCCAAAAAATTTAATTGATAAACATCTTTTCAATCAATCAAAATTGTAATGTAATGAGAGAAGTGACAGTGAAATGTTGGAGTGAAGCGGTGAACAAAAAGTAAAAAAAAAAATCAAATCTTTTATAAATTTGACGATTTAAAAAGCGTCAATCAATAATTACACCTCGGGAAATTTTCAGAGCAACAAATTTCTTACCGACGCACAAGTGTAATTAAACTGTGGTCAACGCGAATGAAATCTAAGACTTGTCAGTCAAATCCACACGAAAATCCACGTCAGATTATTACACCTGGCCTTTTTTACGTCGTCTTCTCTGTACCCTACCTCAGACGAACTTTTCTCTCCTCTTCTTCTCTTTTTTTTTTTTCTTTTTTCTTCTCTGTCAGTTCGCATTAGCAATAATATCTTTACGTATATATAAAAATATATATTAATTTTATTTTAAATAATAGTAAACAAAAAAAAAAATTAGATTTCTATCTTAAAATATAAATTGAATAATTGCAGTCGAGATGTGTTAATTAAATGTATAAATAGGTTACTTTTGTGACATTATAAGTACATAATCTCGAATTTAAATATATATATATATACAATAAAAATATTTTAATAATTTGTCAGTATACAATTGGACATATACATAATTTTTATAAATTGAAACTAAATTTTAATTTTATTTTTATTTTTTTAAAATGTACATGGTATTAATCTCTTAACTTATAGATTAACACTTGGTTACAATAAGCTTATTTATTTATTCTGAGTGACTTCTAGATTTAGTTTTTCATATTTAATAAATGTGACCGATTGATAAAAGTTCGGGTTTATAATAAGAAAACTCTAAAAAATTAAAATTAATTGATGATTAAATTCTCAGCCAATAACCAAACCGGTCTGGACAAATCACGCCCGCCTATTGACCCGGTTGGATGTTAGAGCCCATGGACCCAAGAAAGATGGCCTGCTATGCTCTACTAGAATTAAATAGATCTAAATTTCCCTGTACAAAATATCAAAAGATTTTTATTTTACAAGCATACCACCGACCGACATCTTTATATTTATTTATTTTAATAATTAATTAAAGCAACTATACACGTATATAGTTTAATTAAAAACGAATAATTTATGATAAAATTAAGCAAAAATTCTGACGATCATTTTAAAAATACTGAACCTAAATTAATTTATAAATTGATTATAAATTATTCTGGTAAAGAAAAAATAAATAAATAATTAATATATTGCAAATTAGATACGACAGGCAAAAATAATGGCGCTGTGATCAGTGGAATGTATAATAGACATGTCAGTGACGCATCAATTTCTCGTCTTACAAAACATTCAGTTCGTCGAATCCGCCATGAGCATTTGGGTTTTCATCATTAAGATTACAGCACCTGATCAGATTATTCAGAACCTGAATTTTTTCTTTTTTTGTCAGTCTCTATTAAAATGATTTAGACAAAAATAAATGTTAACAATTAAATTAAACAGTGATTAGTAATTAATAAATGTTTAATTAATTTAATGGGGTTTACGGTGTTTGACCGTTGACTATTTGTACTCAAGTATATTGATAAATATAATATGTTTCTCTTGGAATTTTTTGAAGACAAGTTGCCGATTTTAACACATGGTCTGCAGTCTGCTCCATGCTCGATAGTTCCTTGATTAATAATAAAATCTATAACATTCATACCTACTCATAATAATAATAAAAAAAGGGTTTCTATTTTGAACTATGGTGTGTGTGTGTGTATATATATATATATACAGAATAATAATAATAATAATAATTATAATGATCTGTACGTGTGAGTGAGTGAGTGAGTGAAATATATTGTCACAACTGTTAAAAAACTATCAAATCAATTTTATTAGTATAAATTTGTATTCTTATGTGTAAAATAATAAATTAGAAAAATATTTTTACCACCCAAAATTCTTCTCAAAATCATATTTGAAATTAGGGTATCCATAAAAAGGATCCTCAATTTATTATAAATATACACATACCAACATTTATATCATGAGAATAATCCGGCATTACATTTAAATTTTGGTTATTGTTTTAGAAAAACATTAACATATAATTTATTTAGGATAAAAAGTTAATTGGGCAGTCCAACATGCTGCGATACTAGTATTTCCTGAAAGGTTGCAGTGCATATAGTCAATATTATAGGTTAATATTTTATATAGAATAATATGATATTTTAAAAAATATAATATTATAAGCTTTTGCATGTATGATTATTCTTGCTAGTCCAAAATCTTCCTTTGACTCCTTTAATCATACTTAATATATTTAATTAAATGTTGAACATTCTCTTTTTTTAATTTGTTTCCAAAGGTCTTTAACTAATAAATCTATCACAAATTACTTTCAACAGAAAATTCGCAAAAGCAACAATAATTAAATATATATATATATATATTCATCCCTTCCATGATTCCTAGGTGTTGACCGCACGAGTGGGCGATACACACATATTTATATTGGCTTCTTAAAAATTAATTAAAATGGTTTAATAAATTAATTAAAAAATGTACGTAAAAGGTAAGTGTTTTTGACTAATCATTATGTATAGATTATAAGTAATAATCAGGTTTTCTGTACCTGTTGGTGAAAGTTTAAGCAAACTCTAAACATTTACCCACCACTTCAACATAATTGTGATACGCTTTTAGCGACAATGTAAAAGAAACCCCCTTTTGAATGTATATATATATATAAATATTTGAGAATTTTATTAATTAATTATAATTATTAAAAGTATGTCTTCTTTCCAAGTACCTAATTCTTTAATTAATATTAATTAATTTCATTACACTAGTGTCTCTCTCGGAAATTGAGGGAGTCTTGTTACTCAAACTTCCTACACGATTATGAACCATAAATAATTATATACATATATATATATATATAAAATATAATATAATATTAATTAATTAATTGGTCGATTTAGTTTTTACTCGTAAATTATTTTAAAGTTTAAGGTTAATTTACAGGGATTGTTTGGCTGACGTGGTGAGGTGTTACAAAGAGAGCCGTTGTAGAGGCATACATAGGGGGGGGGTGAGGGTGAGAACTGTTATAACGTAAGCTGCCGTCAGCAAAGATTACAGAGGAAGCTACCCTTCGCGACACGTGTCAGTCAACTGGTGGGGTCTGTCAATGCTTCCTCTTCACAGCACACAGATTGGACAAGAGCCGGACGGCGCGGTGACGCGCTGTTACCAACTGTTACTGATTTCCCCCCTTTTCTTTAATCATATTATTTTATTTTGAGGAAAAAAATTCAAAAAATCCTGGTTATTGATTTTTAATTTACCTTTTTCAATTTGAAAATTAAATTTATATATTTTTCAAAGTCGTTTTACTACGACTTTCTCTCGTTCTTGTATTTATCTTCTCATCAACACATGAAAAGAGATGGCAAGGGGGATGGGAACGGGAGCGTTACGTTCTTTTTCTATTTAAACGGCGTGTGGGTCCCACATGATGAGTGAGGTCATCATACTTTTACCAGGCGGTTACGTTCCTGTTCACCGCTCACACGTGGCGAATTTCTATTGGTTGTGACTGGACAGTGCCTTTGAACGCCGAAATTGGGATTTGACTACTTGATTGGCTCTCTTAGGCTTTAGCCGCTAAAGTTAGGCCACTGTTTGGCACGGAATGTAATAACATTTTTTAATTTCACTGCTGTAATTTTTTATTTTTTATATTCAAACTGCTGTAACTTCGATAAAAATAATAATAATTAATAAAAAAATAACTATAACATGGTTTTATGATTTTTCAATTTTGTAGGAATATATTTCTTACCTTCTGTAAATTTATAAATTAAGATTTTATTTATTAATTAGAATATTTTTCATAATCTATAGTTTAAATTATTTTGTATAAATTAAGAATTAAATAAATCGACAAACTAAAATTAATTTTATCTTATTGAAAAAAAAAGGAATTAAATGACACAAAACATTTGGAATTTTATATGCATAAATCAATAAAATATATTAATATAAATACACATTATATATGTAAATATATCAATAATTGAACGTGTTTAATTATTGAAGGTTGTCTTCTAATTTCAAAAAGTCATTGGATGGTTTCCCGAAATAAACATTTACAGAAATTGATAAAGGTAAATAGATTTAATTAATTAACAACCCAAAATTTCTTTTTTACGGAATATATTTTTAATTCGGGCTTAATTAACTGAAAAATATCAATTTTTTTTTAAAAAATATTAAAATAAATTACTCTAAATTTCATAGCATGTTACAAATTATATTATTTTTATAATTGAATATGGTATTTCAAAAATAAATTAAAAAAAATGTATCAATTTATCTTAAGCCAAATAAAATAGAAGAGATTGTATCCTAATAGAAAATGGAGAAAAAGGAAACCGTGAATT
>NW_019014674.1:1082246-1127601 GCF_000150535.2 Carica papaya
GACAGGTTTCAGAAGTCTCTTCAGTGGCCCATCTACTTTATGTGGATCAATTACTGTTTCTGATGGGTCACTGAGCCGTAGCTCAGTTGGTCTACAGTTCTTTGTGGTGTGCTGATGAGTTAAAATGGAATGACATCAATGATTTATTGGAGTTTTGTGCTGCATTGCGCTTCTTCCTAATTATATTTCATTTACTATTTCAAGTATGAATTTGAGCATGGGTCACTTTGTGGCCCATCTACTTTATGTGGACCAGTTACTATTTTTGATGGGTCACTTGAGCAGTAGTTTAGTTGGTCTACAGATCTTTCTGGTGTGCTGATGAGTTAAAATGGAATAAGATAATGATTTATTGGAGTTTTATGCTTTGTTGCCTTTGTTCCTGATTATGTTTTACTTTTTGAGGTATGAATTTGAGAATGGCAGATGATGTTTATGGTGGATAACTGTTGGATGGCACTGCCTTATATCATAATAAATTATGGATGAAAAATAATGATATTGCTAATTCTTGGTAGCCTGTAGTTCTGAAAAAGTTTGGATTTATTTTAATTTTCTTGCATATTTTTATTGTTATTTGTGAAAAGTGAGTGATGTTGTAAAAATTAAAATTGTTGGTATCATTATCTTGCCTCTACTTTTTTGGGGCACGTCATGTATATGATGGAGGATTTTGGATATGTCAAAGATAGTATTACCGAACTGTAAATAATTTTTGTAAATGGGTTGCACCCCGTTGGCGCTTTAGCAAAATTATACTGTTCATACTTTTTATTTTGAAAAAAAAAAAATTATTTGTGAAAAGTGAGTGTCTTGGAGTCATCATAATGCTTGAATTTGTGGTTATCCTAGCATCTCTGTGCAAGTGAAACTCCCAGTCTTTTGTAGTGTAATATTCAGAAATGTAAATCCATGAGGCTTGAAAAAATGGATCTGCATGTGGTATATAAACAAAATGCTGGTGTTCTATCCTTTCAAGATTAATAAGTAGAGTGTATAGTTGGAGGTTTTTGCTTTCATTAATGTGATATGTCAGAGGGCCCATAGGTACACACTACACTATTTCGATGCTACAGAAATGTAAAGTTATTCGTTTATCTTTTTCATATGGCTACTCAACCATGTAAGGTTTGACTTTCTTGGGTACCAAATTAGGTAGGTGGTGGCTTCCGGATGGATTTCTATATTGTTCAAGGGAATTGCAATTTAGTTAAGTTCATAATTTAGTTAAGATCTGGGGAGGGACATAATTGTACTAATCATTGGTTAGTGTTCTTACTACTAAGTAATATATTTCTGTGTCCATTTAGTACTTTGTTTAGATCTGCTAAACAATGTTTGGATAAAAATTAGTAATGGAACAGAGCAGAAAAGAAGGAAAAAGAAATAGTGCTCTTTTGAAGGAAAGGAAGCTGCAAATATTTCCCCTTATATAGATAACTAAAAATTAAAGAAAAAAGGGTAAGTGATAAGAATGACTACTGTAGTATTTTGTTCCTTTAACATTGTAAAATGAAATCATTAATCATTAGAAAATAGTTAATAATGTTATTTATTTATAGAATTAATTAAATTACGACTTAGGCACTTAAGGATAAAATCAAAAATTTACCTTTAAAGTTTTAACTCTTCCTCTCCCCTTGTTTCTCCTCAATTTGGAGAAATGAAAACATTACAATTTTAAACTGCTATCGACTCTTTTCCGTTGGGTAAAACATCTTGTTTTTTTGTTTGGCTGTCGATTAGCCGAGTCATGGATTTATATTCTATGTGCTTTTGGCTTTCGGTTACCAGAAAAGGGACCTTCGCCCAATTATATGTCTTCTGGTTTACAAAGGGTCAACCTCTAGGGTTTTACAGTTCATGGCCTGTGTTCACTCAAGCATCATATGCTGGTGTGGTATGCAACATGGAGGGTACGCCCTGGGGTGAAGTTCTTTGATTAAGCTCTACTGGGCGATGAAATTGTCATCACGGATCCATCAATTTCTTTCTTTTTCTTATTTTTCAAAGGAAATTGACTTTTATACCTTATTAAAGTAGTTGTTGATCCCCAGCCAATGCCATCCGAGAGTCTTCCAAAACTCTCTGCCATCTGATGCGGGCCACCTTTTGTAAAGCAGGAAAGAGTGTGCGCATGGTTTGCGTTTATAAGGGAAAAAGAAGAATGCCCGTTATCTCTTCTTTCCTTTACCAATTTTTACTTTTTCCCCCCAAATAAGTGAAAGGGTACTGATTGTCCCATTCTGGTCACTTTCCTTAATCCAAACATATTGTTAAGTACAGATGTCTTTTTCCTTTCCCAAATAGTGGACCTTATTCATTTTGATTTTTGTGTTTATATAATCAGAGTTAAATTGAGTTTGATCAGTGTGGTAATTTTATCAGACTTGCTCATGCTCTCTTTGATACCGGATTTAGCATTTTATAAATGTAGTTTATTCTTTTTAATTGCCTTCAAGGAAATAAGAGAAAGATGGAAACATGACCAGTCATTGTTGTTTTCTTTTATCGAAAGTGATTTTATTATTGTTATCATTGTCAATTATTATTATTATTATTATTATTTGTTACATTTTTTACTTTGTTCTATTCTGCTGATGAAGGCATTGTATACATTTGTGGTGAAACAGGTTTTTAGGTGCTATCAAGCAATATTTGTGCCTATCCTTGTTGAAGAACAGTGCTTCTGCTCTTATGATTGTTTTCCAGCTTTCTTGCTCCATTTTTATTAGTCTGGTATCGAGATTTCGAGCTGGATTAAAAGCAGAGATTGGCGTCTTTTTCCCTATGATTGTTCTTAGAGTCTTGGAAAACGTTGCTCAACCTAATTTTCAACAGAAGATGATAGTGCTTCGGTTTTTAGAGAAGCTTTGTGTTGATTCACAAATCTTAGTTGATATCTTTATTAACTATGATTGTGATGTCAATTCATCAAATATATTTGAGAGGTATCTTCTCTTCTATCCCATGGATTCATCTTTTGCTAGTCTATCAAGCAAAGGCATTGTGAATGACAAGAGCTTTTGATTTGGTAGTTCTCATCATAATGTTGCATTTACGTATTAGTGGTTGCAACGCAATTCAGTCAATTAAATGCTAATACATTTCTATTTAATTATCATTATTCTTTTCAGAATGGTCAATGGTCTCCTTAAAACCGCTCAAGGTGTCCCTCCTGGTACAGCTACTACATTGTTGCCTCCTCAGGAAGCAACCATGAAGCTTGAAGCCATGAAGTGTTTGGTGGCTGTTTTGAGATCAATGGGAGACTGGATGAACAAGCAGTTGCGCATTCCAGATCCTCATTCTACAAAGAAACTTGAAGCAGATGAGAACAATCCTGAACCTGGGACTCTTCCCTTAGCAAATGGGAATGGAGATGACTCTGTGGAAGCATCAGATTCCCATTCTGAAGCCTCCGGTGAAAGTTCTGATGCTTTGACAATTGAGCAACGCCGGGCTTACAAGCTTGAGCTTCAGGTAAGTTTATACATAAAAAGAATGTTGAATAATGCCGGTTTTTCTTCTGGCTGGTTTTCACCTTCATATTCCCATGAAATCTAATTTATAATTATGGCAGGAAGGTATATCTCTTTTTAATCGGAAACCTAAGAAAGGAATCGAATTCCTAATCAATGCAAACAAGGTGGGCAATTCACCAGAGGAGATAGCAGCTTTTCTCAAAAATGCATCTGGTTTGAACAAAACTTTGATCGGTGATTATCTAGGAGAAAGAGAAGATGTATCACTGAAAGTGATGCATGCCTATGTGGACTCTTTTGACTTTCAAGGCTTGGAGTTTGATGAGGCAATCCGGATCTTTCTTCAAGGATTTAGATTGCCTGGTGAGGCACAAAAGATTGATCGAATCATGGAAAAGTTTGCTGAGCGTTACTGCAAATGTAATCCTAAGGCTTTTATTAGTGCAGACACTGCATATGTTCTTGCTTATTCTGTCATTATGCTCAATACTGATGCCCATAATCCCATGGTTAAGAACAAGGTGTGTTAAATTACTTGTTTAAGTAACCTACATGTTTTCCCTGTGAAAAGTTTCATTTGACACATGCTATGTTGTTAAGGCTCTCATTTTTTTTTTCTGTGCCATTAAAATTTGTAGATGTCAGCTGACGACTTCATTAGAAACAACCGTGGGATAGATGATGGAAAAGATTTACCTGAGGATTACCTAAGATCATTGTTTGATCGTATAGCAAGAAATGAGATTAAAATGAAGGAGGATGATTTGGCTCCCCAACAAAGGCAATCATTGAGCTCAAACAGAATATTAGGCTTGGATAGTATCTTGAATATTGTGATTCGTAAGCGGGGTGAAGATGCGCATATGGAGACCAGCGATGATCTTATCAGGCACATGCAAGAACAATTTAAAGAAAAGGCTCGCAAATCCGAGTAAGATCAACTGGCTTTTCCCATTCTCCAGAAAATTGGTGCTTTTCCATGTGAACTTATATCTAAAATTCGTTTAGAGGAATGCATCTATGTCTAAACTACGGTATTTGAGGTTCTTTTCATTTTCAGTTTCTACCATGTGACCTCTGTAGCTGAAATTGGACTATGCTTATCGAGTATTAAAAAAAGATAACATAGACAAAAGGCATGGGCACCAAAAATTAAGTACAGAAGCAACCAAGAAGCAAAATTTACAAAGTAGGGCTGCCTAAAATGTCTAGAATGTTCTCAAGATCTTCTCCTAAATAAAGAGGATACTTTGAACAAAATACATAAGATCTGGAACTATCTGTCTCTAATCCTATAAAAATTAGATACAAGACCATCAAACACTCTTCTATGAGTTCTAATGGCAAAGAATATCTGGGGAAGAGGGCAATCGGCTTCTTTTTGTTCTTTCTTTCTTTTTTTTTTTTTTTGAAAGAAAGCTTCTTCTGGTTCTTGTTAACCCAGATACCATCCCAAACGAGAAATTCAGAAGAATTAGATCCACTCATGACCCAACTTATGCCTATCAGGCTAGTAACCGAGTCCCATAATATTCTCCTCTTCATATGTTGGGAGTCCTGGGATTTGAAGTAGCTTTTCTTTATTTCAAAAAAAATAATATTCTCCTCTTCAAGCACCATAAGAGAAGCTGTTTGCAGGGATTATGTTTTCCTATATTTCATGTATTAAATATGTATATTTAGACAAAAATTTTAAGTTTTTCTTGATTCTGAGTAGCTTCGTATTTTGTAGGTCAGTTTACTATGCAGCAACAGATGTTGTTATACTCAGATTCATGATTGAGGTCTGTTGGGCCCCTATGTTGGCTGCCTTCAGTGTGCCACTTGATCAAAGTGATGATGAAGTGGTGATATCCCTGTGCCTTGAAGGTTTCCAGTGTGCCATCCATGTTACATCTGTAATGTCCATGAAGACTCATAGAGATGCTTTTGTGACCTCGTTAGCAAAGTTCACTTCCCTCCACTCTCCTGCTGATATCAAGCAGAAAAACATAGATGCCATTAAGGTTAGTCTTTTTGTTTTTTTTTTCCAATCATATTTGTCATATACCTTAATACATTGGTTGCAGTCCTGTTTTAGCTTTACCCTTTTGTTTTAGAAATTTTAAGTTTATAACTCATATATGCATGGGAATTAGCTCAAGTCCAATGGGAGTTTAAGGGACATGCATGTGTTGTGAGACAGATCCACATTATTATTTTTAATTATGAAATGAGTAGCTTAACATGCCTAACCTGAGCTCTTCTATAATGTGGCTCAAGTGTTAGAACTGAGAGCAGGGTGGACAGCACTTGGTATTTTTTCTGCCCCCTTAGTTTCAGGATTATGGTGATTTAACAGAGATCCACCCAGATTTATACTGCTCGACTTCAATAGGAAGAATATTTAAGAAGTAATCAACACTTTCATGATGCTTTCTCTCTCTCTCTCTCTCTCTCTCTCTCTCTCTCTCTCTCTTTAAATTGTTGTTAGTGGATTCATGTGCATCAAAAGGTTATACTTTTTTTACAGCTTTTTGTTTTTCACCATAATTCATTGTTTCCCTCCCTGAAAAGCTAGTTATAACTTTTGATTGAACTAACATTTTTTTGGTATTTATACTGTTAACAGGCAATAGTTAAACTTGCAGATGAAGAGGGTAACTATTTACAAGAAGCTTGGGAGCATATTCTGACATGTGTTTCCCGGTTTGAGCATCTTCATCTTTTGGGTGAAGGTGCTCCTCCAGATGCTACTTTCTTTGCCTTTCCTCAGACCGAGTCAGAAAAATCAAAACAATCTAAATCAATGGTTCTTCCAGTTCTAAAAAAGAAGGGACCTGGGAGGATTCAGTATGCAGCTGCTGCTGTGATGAGGGGTTCATATGATAGTGCTGGTATTGGGGGAAATGCTTCTGGGGTGGTTACATCTGAGCAGATGAACAACTTAGTTTCAAACTTAAACATGTTAGAACAAGTTGGTGAAATGAATCGCATATTTACTAGGAGTCAGAAATTAAACAGTGAAGCAATAGTAGACTTTGTTAGAGCTCTCTGCAAGGTTTCAATGGAGGAATTGCGATCTCCATCTGATCCACGGTGTTTCAGCCTAACAAAGATTGTGAGATTGCGTAAGAATCTTCCTGTTTTCTTTTTCTCCTAATATATTGGGATAACTTGTTATTTTCATGATCCCTTAGTCATTATGGCATCATAATGTTTTCCTTTAAATGACAGACACTATAACATGAATCGCATAAGGCTTGTGTGGACAAGCATCTGGCACGTTCTCTCAGATTTCTTTGTGACTATTGGTTGTTCTGAAAACCTTTCAATTGCAATATTTGCAATGGATTCTTTACGGCAGTTATCAATGAAATTCTTGGAGCGAGAGGAGTTGGCTAATTATAACTTTCAGAATGAGTTTATGAAGCCTTTTGTCATTGTAATGCGTAAGAGTAGTGCAGTTGAGATCAGAGAATTGATTATTAGATGTGTCTCTCAGATGGTTTTATCTCGGGTCAACAATGTCAAGTCAGGATGGAAGAGCATGTTCATGGTATTATATCTTCAAAATCTCATATTACTATTTCTGAAAGAACTATTTTATTGATAGATTTGATGTTAGACCTGTATGTTTGGTTATTTGATATCTAGATGAATTATACAACTTCAATAACTTTTCAGTAACTGATCATTGCCAATTACCTTTTCCTAGGTCTTCACTACAGCAGCTTATGATGATCATAAAAATATTGTGCTATTGGCCTTTGAAATAATTGAGAAGATTATCAGAGACTACTTCCCGTACATCACAGAGACTGAAACAACTACTTTCACAGATTGTGTAAATTGCCTAATAGCATTCACCAATAGTAGATTCAACAAAGACATTAGCCTCAATGCCATTGCTTTTCTTCGCTTTTGTGCCACAAAACTTGCAGAAGGGGATCTTGGCTCCTCATCAAGGAATAAGGACAAAGAAGCTTCTGTAAAGAATCCTCCATCTCCTCAAGGAGGAAAAAGTGGAAAACTCGATAATGGAGAGCTTGTGGATAAGGATGACCATCTATATTTCTGGTTCCCTCTGTTAGCTGGTAAGCAAATTCCATTAGCTTGTTATCAATTGTCTGTTTATAGTTGATACATTTCTGAACTTGCTTGTCTGCTTGTCGTATAGACATTATTTTCTTTCTGCAGTTAGCACTTTTCACATTTCTGAACATTGGGTCATGCTTCCTTTTTTCCTGTTCAGGCTTATCAGAGCTTAGCTTTGACCCTAGACCGGAAATCAGAAAGAGTGCATTGCAAGTTCTGTTTGATACTTTGCGGAACCATGGTCACCTCTTCTCACTGACTTTATGGGAGCGAGTGTTTGAGTCTGTTTTATTTCCTATATTTGACTATGTTCGACATGCTATTGACCCTTCTGGGGAGGACTCAGTGGAGCAAGGGAGCTATGGTGACACAGATGAACTTGATCAAGATGCGTGGCTCTATGAGACATGCACGTTGGCCCTGCAACTGGTTGTTGATCTCTTTGTTAAGTTTTATAGCACTGTCAATCCACTTTTGAAGAAGGTGCTGACTCTACTTGTAAGTTTCATTAAGCGTCCTCATCAGAGTCTTGCTGGTATAGGGATTGCTGCATTTGTTCGTTTGATGAGCAATGCTGGTGATTTGTTTTCCGAGGAGAAGTGGCTAGAAGTGGTCTCCTCGTTAAAAGAAGCCGCTAATGCCACATGTCCAGATTTCTCTTATATTCTTGGTGGCGATGACATAAGTAGAAGTGTTTTGAATGAACAAAATATTGGAGAGCCTGTTGGTTCTGGTGCACTAGATGATGATTCGGAGAGCTTGAGGGCACAGCATGTTTATGCTTCCATATCTGATGCAAAATGCAGAGCTGCAGTTCAACTTTTGTTAATTCAGGTAATCTTTTATTTCAAAACTCTGAAGCTAGTAGAGAAATTTTGGTGTATGAGTAAGCCAATATAAAGATATTAGCTATTGGAGGCCCTGTGTTGGCACATTTTGGCCTGATACCCTGTTATTAGAGAGACGAACAAAGTACAAATTTAGAGGATAACAATCCTTCTAAGCCAATAAATGGCAAAATAAGGATTGTTTTCCATGTCTATAAATGCAGTATTGATAAATGGATGTTTTGATATGCTTATTGTAGTATCAATTTAGACATGTCTGTCGTTTTTCTTTTTCCTATTTCCTCATGAGTTATGGGGAAATGACGGGAGGTGGTAATTGTGATTAGAAGTGTTATGGATTATACTGTTTTGTTCTTCTGGATATTGGTTGTGAGAATTTCTCATTAAAATTGCAGGCAGTGATGGAAATCTACAACATGTACCGGACTTATCTTTCATCAAAGAATACATTGGTACTCTTTGATGCTTTGCATGATGTGGCATCACATGCTCACAAGGTCAACAGTAACATTATATTACGATCAAAGCTTCAGGAATTAGGTTCCATGACCCAAATGCAAGACCCTCCACTACTTCGCCTTGAAAACGAGTCTTATCAAATCTGTCTCACATTCTTAAGGAATCTTATATTAGATGGGTCTCACAATTACGAAGAGGACGAAGTGGAGCCCTGCCTTATTGATCTTTGCCAGGAAGTGTTACGGTTATACATTGAAACATCTAGCTCTGGACGAGTATCTGAATCATCTCCAAATGGGCAAAAATCCAATTGGCGGATTCCATTGGGTTCTGGAAAACGAAGGGAACTGGCTTCGCGAGCACCTCTAGTTGTTGCAACCCTCCAGGCTATTTGTAGTTTGGGAGATACCTCATTTGAGAAGAACGTAGCTCACTTCTTCCCTCTTCTAGCAAGCTTGATTAGTTGTGAACATGGGTCAAATGAGGTCCAGTTGGCTCTCAGCGAGATGCTAAGCATGTCAGTGGGTCCTGTACTGCTCCGATCATGTTGATCCTAGATATTGGTAAGATTGGTCTCCACATTTTAGATGTATGATATTCCTTTTGTCTGACTCTTTTAATTATCCGTTTCCTTTTTAATTATAATATTTTTTACGGTAAGTATAGATTCATAGTGTACGAAGAGTCTAGCTATGGTTTTGGATTCACTGTTGCTTCTGGGTGGTCGTTTATTCAGGAGTGCGGCTTATTTGTTCAGAATTTATAGGATGTCATCAGGAGTTTTTTGTTGTATGCTAGTCAAATGTTTCTCTGTTTTCTGAACAGCATTTTTTTTGTAGAAATTACACGTGAGGTGTGTAATCAGGACGTATGTAGTTTCTCTAAGATTTCATATTCTTTCTTAGCCTACAAGTACTAAATATCCATCATCCATAAGCTTCAGGAAAATGGTCCTTAATTAGCAAGTCTAGGCTATTTGCTATTTAATGCTTGAAGACTTTTAGCTAAATTTATATTGCTTCTGTGTAGTTTCCATGATTGACCCTCTAGTGAACCAGCGCCTTTATATCTTTAATTTTAATAATCCTTTTTACAAAATACGATTCTTTTACCCAGAAAGAAAACTTTGTTTCATTTGGACTTGCTAATCTTTAATGGGCTTGATTGGCACATTATGTTGATTAGCTTTATGAGGAATTACGTCCACTTCATGATGTTATCCTAAATGTATTGCATTATATTTATGCATGTATATATTCTCCACCAAAATCAAATAATTCTTCGTGTCGCATGTGTACATATATATATATATGTATGTAATGTTATTGATCAAGGATATTATATCTATCCCATGAATAATTTTGCATGTAATGTTAGAGAAACTAAATGAAAACGTTATCACTTTTAACTAACTATATAAAAACAACGAACTGTTAATCTTTTAACTATTAAATGTTCTTAGACTCTTACGTAATATTATTAATTTATTTTTTGGGTAAAATAATTAGAGCAATTATTTTCAAGTGTTTTATAGATTATTTTATAACGTGTAGTTTATTTTTATTGTAGTAAATAATAATAATAATAATAATAATAACAATAGAATAGATTTTCAAAAAATTATAATATGTTATTATAATAAAAAAATGTAATTTATTCTAAATAAATACCGTGCTATAATACAAGTACAATAAGAAGTATACTGAATTATCAATGATAAATTACTGTCTTGGAGTATCACCAATTAGGGTTTATGAAGAATTCATGGCCAAGTAGGTTAAAGTTCATCTTGGCAGTAGTATGAAAAAAGAAGAATCCTCTTGGAAGAAAGAAAACCCGAAAATTGAAACAGCAAAAGGAAAATGTAAATTTAGTTTTACGGTTAGTTTAAGGTGTCAATAAAAAGACCATAATTTGCCAATCGAGACAACTCATAATCCCCCCCCCCCCCCCTCCTGTTGCGGAGACTACAACGGAGATACAAAACAAAAATACTTAAAAAGACATGAAAAGGCCGGCACTTTTTACTAATTTTTCCTATTTCGCTGGATTCCACCCCAACGCGACTCAATCAAACACCTTACCTAAACCAGCTACAGTATATTTCTTCTGCGAATGCTAATTTTCTCCCTTTTTTTCAACCATTTTCCCACATAATCAGAGATTTCCTGTTGGAAAACTTGGAAACACAGATTGGAGAATCAGAAGAATGATTTCAGATCATAACTACCCTTTAACCTTTTCTTCTCTCTCTCTCTCTCTCTCTCTCTCTCTCTCTCTCTTACTACTAACTAATTAACCTTGTCTTCTCTCCTCATCGTCTTCTCCCCCCCTTCCTTCCTTTCTCACTGATTCTCAATCATGTTTGGTTGTTTCAGACCTTTGTCTTTGCACAGAAGGGTTAAAACCCTTCTCCTCCGACTAAAAACCCCGAGCAGAAACAAAACTTGGCTCTCTAAAATTAAGCACAAGCGGCTCTCTTCCAGTTTCGATTTGTTAACCTCTTCTTTCGCCACCATGGAAGTATCCAGCCAGTTTGAACAAGTATTCAAGGTCTTCGACGCGAATGGTGACGGCAAGATATCCGCGCTGGAGCTAACCGAAGTGCTTCTCTGCTTGGGCTACGAGAAATCAACGGCTGATGATGAAGCAAAAGCAATGATGAGAGAGGTGGACAGTAATGGAGATGGGTTCATCGATTTGAACGAATTTATGGTCGCCATGAACCCCGTTAATGGCAACTCCGTCAATGGCAACGGGAATGAATACGACCATCTGATGGATGCGTTTATGATTTTCGACGCCGATAAAAATGGACTCATATCTGCTGGTGAGTTGCGCCGGGTTCTGCTCAGTCTTGGATCCAAGAACTGCAGCATTTCAGAGTGCAAGAAGATGATAAAGGGGGTCGACAGGGACGGCGATGGATTCGTGGATTTCGAAGAGTTTCGATCAATGATGAGAGCCAGAAAGTAGCTCCTGAAAAATTGTTGTGAATAGATTGATTAATTAATTAATCAGCCGGGGCTGTAACAACAGATTAAAGCCGTGAAAAGTTTATTATCAAATCCAGTTCGGGTACGAAAATCATTTTCCAATTACTGGAGACAGATGAAGATGATGATGAATGTAAATTTGATCTGATCAAGTAGCTCCATCATATCTACATATATACTTTTGAGTAAGAAGGTTTGAATATTATACCCACAAAAATCTGTAAGTTCTAAATAAATTGAAAAAATGTGATTAGCTCATTTTAAATTTTTTAAGAAAAAACTTAGGTAAAAAGATCGATTGACTTATTGTTGTAAAGTTTCATTTTTTTTTTTTTTTGGGTGTATAAACAAAATATTTGGAGTTATTCTTTTTGAATTTCTTATGTATGTACTTTCACATCAATGCCCATAAAGCACATTCTGGATCTTCTTTATTCCCGGCTAGGCACCAAAAGAATATTGTGAAAGCAGCCCTGCTGCCATGGCATGGCCAGTCCTTGGAGGGTTCTCAAAATTCTCTGTAATGTTCTGATTAAATAAGGTTTATCACTTTTAAGATTGTTGATAGGAGAATATAATTTTAACGTTATTGCAAAAAAAGTATTTTTAAGTTATTTGAGACTAAATTTTCTTTTATATATCTATATATATATATATATTATTTTTTAAAGTTTGTCGAGACTAAACCTCTTTGATTTGGCTAAAAATTTTTAAGAATTTTTTTTCAATAGTTTTATAAATTATCAAATTAGTTTTTAGAATCTGATATTTAATTATGATTTATTCTATAATAGTTTCTTGTAATTTAGTCCTTAATATGTTTTTTTTTTTTTTATTCATTTCAAATGTTAATTTTCTTTAATTTTAATGAAAAAACTGAAATAAATAGATTATAATTTTGATTTTTTATTATTATTAATTTATAATTAAATTTATTTTTTAAAATATGCAAATTCGACTTAATCATTTTAATTTTGTTAATTAATTAATATAAATATTTAAAACAAATACATAATGTGTAAAAGATAAATTTGAAAAATAAACATTTATTAAAGTATTAATAACAATGTAATAGTACCAAATTAATGTGTAAAAGATATAATTCATAAATAAATAAAAGAATTAGCTCTACATTCTCCTGTTTGAGTAAGATAAGTTTGTTATGGCGACAAGCAAATTTTGAAGAACTGTTTGAACACGTTGACAAGATAAGATCTCGTACATGTTTTTTTTTTTTTGGCATCGTTGAATTGATGTTTTATGTTCCCACTCTACATATACGTATACATATACATATAGGTTACAAATGCATGCATATATATATATATATATATATATACGAAAACGACTTGTGAAAATCTCACTCAAAAAGTAATTCAATGCTAGTGTCTTTATGCATGCAACAAACGCCAAAACAATAATTACTACTACCAAAAAAAACAAAAATGAAAATGATGCATCTTGATCCCTTCAATACAATAATACAAAATATATATTTATTTCACCATGTGAATGTTAATGTCTATACATACATATCAAAATCTTATCCAAATGCCATGTGAATTTCTGAAATTTATTACTTCCAAAATGTTTTTTTTTTTTTTTTTTTTTTTTTAAAAAAAGGTTAAATGCGTGATTACCCAAATTTATTTGGATCAATTTTTGCTTTTGTTTTTTACATCAAATTTTAAGAATGAAAAGAAACAAATTCAATTTAAGACCAACCCATTGTTGGCCCAACCTTTTTGAGCCCAGCCCACTGTCTTAACGACGCCGTTTCATGTTATATTAGCCGAAAGAGAGAAAAGAAAGAAGCTCCCTAGAATATTTTCTAGTTAAATATTTGTAGAGAATAAAAAATTAGACAAACTGTGATACGTGATGTGGGCTGCTCGGAACTCATGGGCCCAAACGGGAGCCCAATTAGGGAAATGGGCCTATTTATATTCAAGTCAAACACGATCCGACTTTCCATTATAATTCACCCGACCCGACTTCCAATAAACTTTCAAAAGGCATGAAAGATCAAGACTGGCAGTTTTTAATTTCCTGATACGATGCGGTTGCATCCTTAAAAACTAATTAAAGTAGAAAATAAATGTTGATATTCTAAACTTAATTAGTAATATGTATGCATGTATGTATGTATGTATGTATGTATGTATGTATGGAATTAGTCGAGTAGGAAGTGGATACGGTACAATATAATTTCTGATTCACACCTTAAATATTGAAAAGCAGCCAACGATTAGTAATATTTTATGGGCCGCACACACACGTTTATATATTATTGTAACAAAAAAAAAAAATTAATGACGGGTTTGAGGATAAAACAGCAAAAAGAATTCAACTGTCACAAGCACAAGTATGTGTATGTATATATATATATATATATATATATAAGGATATATATTTTTAATTTGATAGTTATTTTTCTACGTACTTTTCTTGAGACAAAATCATTCTCAGCTTGGATTTGCTTTCTTAATTAATATTGTAAAGGGCATGATCTACACCCCCGAATCGTGTATATATATTTTATAAAACATTTTTAAGTGAAATAATATGACACGTTTTAAAAGTATTTTTCATTACATTACATAAGTAGTAATTATATAACAACATATATGCGTGTATTACATTAACTTGTTTATTAATAAATATAATTAATAATATGAAACCCAAGTTGTCAACACTTTCCAATATTTTAGCAAGGGGGTAAGCCATAGCTTTATGTATATATATATATATGTGTGTGTTACGGTTTATACCGGTATCTTTGTAAAGCTATATAAGTTTTAGAAGCCAAAGAAAATGAAAAAAATAAATAAATTAAATTGCCCTTTTTCAATTAAAAGGTCAAATGTTTATATATTTATATATACATATTATACACACTCCGAATATATTACATATATATGTATGTAACTTTAGGAATTATTATAAATAACTTTGGCATATAGGTGTAGGTTGTCTTTTTTAAAAAAACAAATTCTTATATACAACATAATTAAATAAATATTGAGTTAGGCATATCTTTTTATAATTAAAATAAATAATTAAGACATAAAAAATTTTAACTTTTTCCAAGGCTCGTAGATCTCTAAAACTAATTGTTATTATCTAAGAGTTGATTACAAGATTGTGGCACAAGGTTCCTAGCTATATCAATGATCACCCACTTCCCGTAGATCAGGAACTTAATTATATATATATATATATATATATATGTATATATGGTGTTTAATTAGATAATTATAAATATTGGATAATCAAACTGTACTTGGCATTGTGTGTTAATTATATAAAAGCTTAATGTTTAGAGAGGATAATATTGTTTTTATACAAAGTTTGGTAACTTAAGAATTCCAAAGCAACATCCCCAAGTCCAAGTGTTCTACTAATAAACTATTTTAATGTGATCTCAAACACCTTGTAAGGATAATATATATATATATATATATTTGCTTAAATACACACACTTAATTGGAGTTATGGATTATTAAATAGGATAAATTAGAATGGCTTACTAGTAATCTGACTAATTAATTTATATAACATTTGAATAAGTGAGTAAATGTGTGAATAGAACATTTTTGTTATAGATTAATTTCAATGTAAAGCTTGAAAAATCTATGATTTTAATTTAGAAAAGAACTAAGTACAATTCTGTGTTTCGTGATTTGGCTTTACCAATTTTAATTTACGTACTTTTTAATAATATATTAATACTTATGATTTCACGAATAGTAATTTTATATAATATTATTAATATTTTTGAGACATCTAATGCGATTTGTTTATAAAAGTGTTGGCTTTGAAATTAACATTTTATATAAAACAAAATACCTACAATATTATTTTTTTAACTAAAATGATATAAACTCGAAATATTATTTAAATTTAAATAAAATAAAACCAAAGAAAATAAAATTTTATTTTTTTCACAAATAATATATTAAATCATTTTATATTAACTTTTTTATATTACTATATAAATAACAAAAATGATCATCCTTACTATATCAGTTTATGTAATATATTGTATTTTGTAATACTTTGAGTATAACACCACTGCTTTAATAAGTTTTTAACCTAAACCACATGGTTTCAAAAGCTCAAACTTAAACTTTTTTTAAAACATAAATTCAAATTATTGATAATGTGCGACTTGAACCAGTACCTAAAGTTTAACAATACACTTCTTCCAAACTTGAGATTGATGAAGAACAATTTGATTATTGAAGTTCTTTAATTTCCTTATTGAAATTATATATATCAAAATCGAAAGGCTAAGATGACAACAACACCATTTATAACATTCTTAGCTTAAAAACTATTTGTCTAAACAAATTCTTTGACTTAAACTACATGTTCTCAAAACTCATGTTTAATTATTAGTGGTGACTTTATAAAGTCAACAATTACATATTTTTCTAAGATTTTTGCATCCTCGTATTTGACATCAAATAGTGTTATGAGAGAAAATATTGTATATACTTGTAATATAAAGATGTAAAAGCACTATCAGCTAGCATTTTAAAGTAATAAGCTCAGCTTATGACAAACTTGTAGTTTTATAAATAATATTATAGTTAATCTCATATGCACCATCATATTGCATTTATAGTTTAAATTAAATTTTGATTTTCCATTTGGCTCTATTTCTTTGTGATGGTAAGGACATGATTTATTTAATGGGGTTATTTTTTTAAACATGAGGTCCCTCACTACTATTGCCTTAAGGTAAAAGTATGATACATATTCTTAGCAAGTTCATTCATTATAATAATAATCACAAATTACAATTAAGATATTAATAA
Organism: Carica papaya; assembly: GCF_000150535.2. The sequence goes on from NW_019014674.1 coordinate 1,098,935, forward strand.
GATCCAAAATAATACCAACATAAAGATATTACGTTGGTACATACTCTAAATGTAATTTTATGCTTTAGGCCAAGCATTACTAGTTTTTAGAAGTAAACTATTATCTGTCAAAAGTTTAAATTGAAATTATTAATTATGTGTTACCTAATTTCTTACATATAACTCAACATTTATACTTCTTTTTAATTTGAATTTTAGGTATCACATATTATAAATGACAATACAAATACTCAAAATCATACTGGTATAGAGTCACTAGATGAATATATGTTTTAATACCATTTGAAGTACCTTAACACAAGTTCAATAATCTTTGAACCTAACAACTAGTTATTAAAAGTTTAAGCTCTAATTATTGGTTAAGTGATTTGAACCTTTAATTATGTAAAACTCAATATTTATATATCTTTATGATATTAAACTGAGGTATCATAAACATTCATTGTAGTCTCATTAAAGTGCTAGGATTTAGACAACACATAATAGTCTTAATGATTCATATAGATTAATCCAATTTAAAAATAAGTCAAAGCATTAATATGTTGGCGAACTACATATAATCAAATAAGTTAGTCGATGATCTCAATAGTTATTTGTCCAAATTAATTAACAAAAGAAATTTAGATACATTTCCTACATCAACTCAATGGTTTTGATTTTTATAAGCAATATTTCAAGATTAAAAATATTGAATTTGCATATACAATGTAAGATAATACAATTTTAAGATTATTTGGGAAGAAAAAGGGGCCAAACCGCAAAAAAAAAAAAAACTTAGAAAATTCGTCACAATAAAGTTAAAATATATTTTAATCTAATTACACCTTACAAATTCTCTCATTTTTGGCAAAGCTAATGCCCTAACTAACAACAATACCAATAACACATCTCAAATTGAAACAAGCTCTAAAAAAAAGGTCAAACTATTTTTGCTATGTGTGTTTATACCAACCATTACACCAAGAAAATTGGCATGGTATGTGTATCTCACATTAACATAGCAAATGACATTATTAAATACAGGATATCTCACAAGGTCCAAACACCAATAAAATATCTTAAATTGTGCAACACCCGAGCCCAAAATTTGGCTCGAGATAATTTGATATTAATGAAAAAATGTATTAAAAATAATTTTATTGTTATTTTTATGAAATTTTTTGATAATATGGATTTAGGGATGAGTTTGAAATCAATTTTGAAGAAACAGAGTGAAATTGTAAATAAGAGAGGTATGTGTTTGAAAAGGAATTCAAAAAAAGGGGTCAAATTGTAAAAAATGTAAAATACAGCCACGTGAGACAGTCATGTTAGCAGCAACAGCGAGTCAGAACGCGTCGCGTGGTGGAGACACTGACACTGGTTTCACGCAAGCGATCTGCGTGCCAGCGAATCCAACGATCTAGATCACATCCTGCACACACGAACGACTATGATGTGTTTCCTCTTCAGGTGCAATCAAACGGCTAGATTTGATCAGATCATGTGGTCCAGATTAATTTTCCAAATAAGAGAGATCCCATAGTTGCAGATGGGCCACGTCACCTCGAACGGACGATCCATATCTAATAAAGAGGAGTATTTGAACTCCTCTTCGCATGGAACAAAAACCTTAGCCGACAGAAGGGTAATCAGAGAAGAAGAAGAGGGGCGGCCAGGAAGTGAAACAAACATCGGAGAAGGAGACCAGCCACTGTTGCTGCCATACTAGAGCCACCACCGACGCCAAAAAGGTAAGATTTTCCTACCGTCCACCCGAAATTTAATCATAAACCTCCCTATGCCCATATCAGAGGCGAAAGGCTAGCAAGTTAGCATGAAAACACGAGCGGAGTTCGGTCAAGCCACCGTGGTCGAAACTTGAAACCTCCTCCTATGAGCCCTTTCCCATTTTTTATTTTTCTCGATTTTTTAACCATCGTGATCCTCATTTCCTTCTGGTGCAGGTTAGCGGAAGAAATATCCTAACTGCAAAAGAGGAACGATGGAGCCGCCGTACCAGGAGACTTTTCTGTCGATAAGGTCTTGGGTTTCTCCTTTTTCAGCCAACAGAGGCCCCTTAACTTTGTTTCACAAGTTTCTATGTAAAATCAGACGAAAACAGCCAGACCAAAAGGAACGGCGGCAGAGTCGGCATCGAAGCATGGCGGCGGTGCCGTGCCGGAACCCTGAATTTGCTAGAAAAGTTCAAAAACACTTATTTTGGCCTTTTTGGAAAAATTTTGGAGACGTGACGTGTATTTTTTATTTCTACAGAAAAAATTCAAGAAACTCGAGAACTACTAGGAGGTGAAGTGAAAAGTACAGTATTTCGGACACATATCCGAAATAAGAATCTCTCACATTTTTTTGTGTTATGGTAAATTAAAATTTAATAATTAATAACATTGTGTTTGATGAAAATTAAAAAATCCTAAAATCAATTATAGGTCACCAGTGGAGCTGGTAACTGATCAGTAAAAAATTACCTATTTTGTCGATACTATTTATCTATTGGTAAGATATATTTATTGGTTTACCATGTATACTTTTATTTATAGATTTATTGCCCTCTTGTTATTGATTGCCTAACTGTTTCTCTTATTTGTCAATTGATTGAAATAAATGTCCTAATCATATTTTCTTGATTTACGTATTGTCTATTTGCATAACTTACTGTTGATTGGTAAGAATGAGATATTGGTATGTGATTAGTGATTAGTTGATGATGTGAATCTATGTATGAAAGGTTTATCGGGTACCCTAGGGAAGGGCGTACGGACCCGGTGCATAGGAAAAACTCTACCATGGGCATTACCTCAGTCGAACGGAGCTGAGAAGTCTCATACCACAAGGGGTTGGGAGGTATAATTCACCCTCATACCGGACAGGGTATTGAAGCGATGATTTGTTTGGTTTCCATTACCGAACGGAGTATGGGGATGGCCAGTTAATCAATAACTTGGATACTAGGTCCACATATGGGGGATTCATATGGATCATCGGGGTACTATTAAGCAAGTAAGGAGGTAAGTTGTTGTTATTGCTCATTTTTATATGAAATCAAAATGTTATTCGAGTTATTATCTTCATAGGTTGGTTTTGAAAACTTATAAGGGTAAGTATGAAATGATGATTTTTTTTTATCGAATTTATTTAAAAAGAAATAATGGCTCAATTGGTTGTTTGACAATTTTTACCAACTTTTGATTTTCTGTATCGATGTTAAATGTGATATTCTTACTGGGCTAACGTGGCTCATCTCCCTTATTTAACTATTTCAGATAAGGAAGATCAATATTCAGATCCTGAACAGTAAGAAGATTATGAATAAAAGCTAACTCTCGAATCCCATCAGAGTTGCCCAGTGAAGGTTAACCTTATAGGATTTTTAGTTACATTTTATTTTATTGACTTATTCTGTTATTTGAACCTTTTTAAAAGGGACATTCTCGTAACCCTATTGGATATTCTGATTTACTGTGTAAAGAATGTGAATCCTAAACTCTAAAATTACTTCTATTATAGTTAACGAATTTAATATTTCTATATTCAATAGATTCTAGGCTTCTACAGTTGGTATTAGAGTTGCATTCCTCATAATCATTATTTGCACAATGATTTAAATCATTTAAAGATAACCCAACACTCAAACATTTCTTATGAAATTCAGGTATAAGGATATAAGGAGAGGAAGGCCCCCACTAAATCAAGCAACCTGGGATGGGTCGCTTTGAGAGAATGTCGATCGACTCTTCAAGATACTGGAGAGACTTATCTCTGGCCAGCAGGCCCAGGAAGAGAAGAGGGAGTTGCATAAACCTCCACCACTGCCACAGTATTAGCCACCCTTACAACAAGAAGATCCAATGCCACCTTGATACAGCCCTTCTCCTCCACCGTATCACCTTGCACCGCCACAGTTCAATCTGGTGGCCTCACCATATAACCAGGTGTCGCTACAAGGCCATTTGGCCCCTCTCCAGCATAATCTAGTCCCTCTTCAACAAGATCCAGTTCCATCAATGATGGATCCAAACTACATTAAGAGGTATAAGAGACTAAAGTCATCTACCTTTGTAGGGGCATCCTCCTTCGAAAAGGTCAAATATTGGTTAGTAGAGATAGAGAATGCCTTCGCAACTCTTGGGGTGGTTCCCGAACAAAAGGTCATACTTTGCACCTACATACTCGTGGGTGAGACAGGTCACTGGTGGCAGCTGAAGCAAACTACCTTGCCCATTTCAGTTACTTCAAAACAGTTCCTGGTAGCCTTTAATGCAGAGTATCTCTCAAAGCATCTTCGGCATTTGAAGAAAATAAAGTTTGTATATCTAGTCTAAGATGAGATAACAGTGTCTGAGTATGCTTGAAAATTTCTAGAGTTGGACTGGTATTCTCCTGAGAGTATGATGGGTGAAGGCAGAAAGGCAAGAAAGTTTGAGTAGAGTCTCCGTCCTGAGATCAGGCAACAACTGTATGTGTTCGAGCTCAGTACCTACTCAGCAGTTCTGGTCAAAGTGCAGCTAATAGAGAGGAACCTTCGTATTTTTCCTTTAGCAGTGGGCAATTACAGACCTCCAATTCCACACCATAGTCTAGCACCTACTGCACTTATTCAGCAGAACAAGAGACCTAGACCTGTGACTCAAGCTCCTTCTCATACTCTAGTAACAGGACGCAGTAGGACTTGTTAGTACTGTGGCAAGGATCATGGAGACTGGTCCTTCTATCACATCAACAATACATGTCGCATATGTGGGAGTGCTCAGTACTACGCGAGAGAGTGCCTGCAAAATCAAAATCAAACTAGACCTCCTATCCAGGGCAAAGCCTACAACTTCACCTAACAAGATGTTGAAGTTAACCCGGATATGATACAGGATACACACACTATCTGTAATCACTTTGCACATATTTTGATTGATACTAGTGCTTCATATTCTTTTGTCTCACATACTTTTGTAAAAAAATTTAATGTATTACTTGAAAATCTTGATTCTGTGTTATTTGTGTCTACTCCTGAGAATGGGACACTACTAAGAAAAGTCATATACAAAGCTTATATCGTAAAAATTATAGGTAGAAAATTGAGTGTAGACTTGATAGCAATAGATATGGAGAATTTTGATGAATTCTGAAGATGAATTAGTTAGCGACGTATCATGCCACCATAGATTATTTTCATAAAAAACTTGTATTCAATCTTTCTAACGAAAGGTTATTGACAAATTAATTAAATTTTTAGATACTATTCCCTCATGGTAACTGCATTGTTGTTTTTTTCTATATTAGACAAGTCTAAGAAAGAAATTTGCATTCAAGAGATCCATGTGGTCCGAGAATTCTTGGATGTATTCCTTGAAAAACTACATGGACTACCAGTGGATAGAGAAGCTGAATTTATCATAGATCTTCAGCTCAGCACCCAGTCCATCTCAGTTACCCCTAACCGTATGAATCATCTAGAGATGGAAGAACTGATGAAACAGATCAAATAATTGTAGAATAGTGGGTTCATCTAACACAGTATATCTCATTGGGGTGCTGTAGTCATGTTTGCAAGAAAAGGGAATGGGTCCCTAAGGTTGTGTATTGATTATAGGGGCTTGAACAAAGTCACAATCAAGAACAACTAACTCCTCCCCATGATCGATTATCTTTTTGATCAGTTACAGGGTGTTTAAGTTTTCTCCAAGATTGATTTGCATTTGGATTACCATCAGGTAAAGATCAGGGCAGAGGACATTCCTAAGACAACCTTCAAAACCCGAAACAGACATTATGAGTTTCTGGTCATGCTATTTGAGCTAATCAATGTATCAGCCATTTTTATGGCCTTAATAAACATGACTTTAATTTAGTTCCTGAATCAGTTCGTCATAGTATTTATTGATGATATTCTAGTTTATTCAAAGAGTAGAGAGGAACACACTTAGCACCTGACTCAAATTTTACAAGTTCTCAGAAAAAAGGAGTTGTATGCAAAATTAAGCAAGTGTGGATTTTGTTTAGAGTAAACTACCTTCTTAGGGCACATAGTATCAAAGAATGAAGTGTCACTGAATCCTGATAAAGTTGAGGCAGTACTAGGTTGGAAGAAATTAACTTCAGTTAAGGAGATTCGTAGCTTTTTGGGAATGATAGGTTATTACCACAGCTTTGTAGAAGGGGTTTTCAAGGCTAGCTGGTCTCCTGAACTGGTTTATAAAGAAGAATGTCAAGTTTGAGTAGAATGAGAACTGTGAAATAAACTTTACAGAACTCAAGAAACAGTTGACTACCGCATCAATTTTGGCTCTGCCGAGTAAGACAAGTGGATACATAGTGTATAATGATGTTTCCTACCTAGGATTGTGTTGTATTCTGATGGAGCTCAAAAATGTCATAACTTATGGGTTTAGACAATTGAAAAGTCATGAAAAGAATTACCCCACCTATAACTTAAAACTTGTTACTATTATCCATACCTTGAAGACATGATGTCACTCCTTGTATGATAAGACTTTTGAAATTTATATACTATAAGAACTTGAAGCATATATTCACCCAGAATGATCTTAACATGCATCAGAAGTGTTAGATAGAGCTCCTCAGATACTATGATTGTAAGATCTTATATCACCCAAGTAAGGGCAATATGGTAGCTGACGCGCTCAACAGGAAAAGTACAGGTATATTGGCTTATTTAATGGTTTTTGAATATAGGGTAATAGGGGCTGTACAACAGACGACTTTACGATTTGAAAAGGGCTACATGCCTAGTCTATCTAGTTGTTCAACCTGAACTGATTCGGAGAATAAAAGAAGCTCAATTGACTGATTTCACCCTAGCAACTCTTAGAAAGGATGCAAACAGGGCATAAATCCAAAATTCTGAATCTCCGCTAATGGGTTACTCAGGTTCTAGGACAGAGTGTGTGTCCTAGATGGTATTGAACTAAAAAATGATATTATGACAAAGGCCCATAGTTCAAAGTTCACCATGAATCCTGAAAATACTAAGATGTATCAAAGCATTTAACCTCGATTCTGGTGGAACAGGATCAAAAGAAAAATTGTTGATTTCATCTCCAAGTGTCTTGTATGTCAGTAAGTTAAGGTAGAGCATTAACGCCCAAGTGAGTTACTCCACCCATTACCAATCCCGATGTGGAAATGGGAGCGTATCATGATAGATTTTATAACAGGATTACCTAAGCCACGCTCAGAGCATGATGCCATCTGGGTAATAGTTGACTAACTCACCAAGTTCTCTCATTTCTTGGCCATCAGAATGATCGATCTTTTAGACAAGCTAGCAAGAATTTATATCCAAGAGATAGTCAGGCTACATAGAGTTCTGTTGATAGTGGTATTCAATAGAGACCCTAAGTTCAACTTTTGGTTTTGGTTAAGTTTTCAGCAAGTAATGGGAACAAAACTGTCCCTCAACACAACATTCGACCCGAACAGATGGACAATCAGAACGAACCATTCATATACTGGAAGATATGCTCAGAGCTTATGTTCTGGACTTTGGAGGACATAGGGACGATCACTACCTCCGATAGAGTTCACTACAATAACAGTTACCAAGTAAGTATCGGCATGGTGCCGTATGAGGCACTGTATGGTCGACCCTATAAGTTACCGATCTATTCAGAAGAGGTGAGTGATAGAAAATTATTCGGTCCAGACCTTATAGAGTAGACCACATGTAAGATAGTTAAAATCAGGAAAACCATCCAGATAGCTCAAAATAGGCAAAAGAGTTATACAGACACCCGAATGAGATATTTGGAATTTGATAAGGGCTGTTTTTTAAGGTCACCTCTTTTAAGGGTATCAGTAGATTTAGAAAGAGGAAAAAATTAAACCCCCGATTCATTGGACCGTTTGAGATCTTGGACAGAGTTGGTACATCTGCCTACAGACTAGCACTACCTCCGGAGCTATCAATTGTCTATAATATATTTCATGTATCTATACTATGCAAGTACAACCCAGAACCCCTGCATATCTTGTTTTATGAGCCACTTTCACTCCAAGAATATCTATCATATGAGGAGGTATCGGTAGGTATTTTGGACTGGAAGAGCAGAGCGCTTCACAATAGAGAAATTCTCTTTGTCAAGGTCTTATACCAGAATCATGCAAAGGACGAGACCACTTGAGAGCTAGAATCAGACTTCAGAGGTCAGTACTCCCAAGTGTTTGATTAGAGAAAGGGGGGCAAATTTGAGGGACCAATTTTTTTTTAAAGAAGAGAGAGTTGTAACACTTGGGCCCGAAATTTAGCTCGAGATAATTTGTTATTAATTAAAAAAGGTATTAAAAATCATTTTATTGTTATTTTTATGAAATTTTTAGATAATATGGATTTGAGGAAGAGTTTGAAATCAATTTTGAAAAAAAATAGGCTGAAACTGTAAATAAGAGGAGGAGTGTTTGAAAAAGGAATTTAAAATAGGTTTTCAAATCGCAAAAATGTGAAATACGGCCATGTGGAATGACCATGTCAGCAGCAATGGCGAGTCAAAATGCGCCGCGTGGCAAACACGCTGACACCGATTCCATGCAAGCAATTCACGTATCAGCAAATCCAACAACCCAGATCGCATTCCGCGTGCACGGATGACCCAGATGCGTTTCTTCTTCAAACACAATCGAACGGCTAGATTTGATCGTATCGTGCGGTCTAGATTAATTTTTTAAATAAGAGAGATTCAACGATTACGGATGGGTCACGTTGTCTCGAACGGATAGCTCAGATCTAATAAAGAGGAGTATTTAAACTCCTCTTTGCAGGGAACCAAAACCCTAGCCGATGGAAAGGTGATTGGAGAAAAAAAAGAGGGGCAATCAGAAAGTGAACCAGACACCAGAGAAGGAGATCGACCACCGTCGTTGCCGCACCGGAGCCACCACTAACGGCAAAAATGTAAGATTTTCCTCTTATTCACTTAAAATTTAATCTCGAATCTCCCTATGCCCATATCAGAGCTGAAAGATCGACAGGTGAGCTGAAAAATACGAACGAAGCTCGACCGAGTCACCGCCGCCGAAACCCAAAACCTCCTTCGGTGGGCCCCTTCCCGTTTCCCGTTTCTCTCAATTTTCTAACCATTATGATCCTTGTTTTCTTTTGGTGCAAACTAGTTGAAGAGACACCTGACTGTAAAGGAATAACAGTAGAGCCATTGTACCTGGAGACTCTTCCATCGGTAGGGTCTTGATTTTTCCCTTTTCCGGCCAACAAAGGCTCTCTAACTTTGTTTTTGCAGTCTTTCATGCAAAACTGGCTGAAAATGGCCAGGCTAAGAGGAACTACCGTCATGGGCGGCGAAGTCGGCACTAGAGCACAGCGGCACCGCTGTGCTGGAATCTTAAATTGGCCGAAAAAGTTCAAAAACATTTATTTTTACTTTTTTAGAGTATTTTTGAATATGTGACGTGTATTTTTTATTTTCGCAGGAAAAATTCAAAAAATTCGAGAACTGCCAAGATGCACAATGAAAAATATGGTGTTTTGGACAACGATCCGGGGTAAGAATCTTTCACTCTTTTCTCCATTATGGTAAATTAAAATTTAATAATCAATAACATTGTATTTTATGAAAACCCTAAAATTAATTAGAGGTCACCAATGGAGCCGGTAACTGGTCAATATAAAATTACCTATTTTGTTGATATTATTTATTTTTTGGTAGGATATATTTGTTGATTTGCCGCGCACACTTTTATTTATAGATTTATTATCCTCTCGTTATTGATTTTCTAATTATTTCTCTTATTTGTCGATTGATTGAAATAAATGTTATAATTATATTTTCTTGATTTATATATTGTTTATTTGCATGACTTACTGTTGATTGGTAAAAATGATATGTAAGTATGTGATTGGTGATTGGTTGATGATGTGAATCTATATATAAAAGGCTTATCAGGTACCCTGGGGAAGGGTGTACGGACCCGATGTGTAGGAAAAACTCTACCGCAGGCATTACCTCAATCGAATGGGGCTGAGAAGTCTCATACCGAAAAGGGTTGAGAAATATAATTCACCCTCATACCGAACGGGGTATTAAGGCAGTGGTATGTTTAGCGCTCATTACCAAACGGGGTATGGGGACGGCTGATTAATCGATAACTTGGATATTGAGTTCACATATAGGGAGGATCCCTACGGATCCCTATGGGTACTGGTAAGCAAGTAAGAAGGTAAGTTGTTGTTATTGCTCATTTGTATATTAAATCATAATGTTATTCGAGTTATTGTCTTCATAAGTCGGTTTTGAAAACTCATAAGGATAAGTATGAAATAACAATTTTTTTAAGTTAAATGAATTTATTTAAAAAGAAATAATTACTCTATTAGTTGTTTGATAATTTGTACCAACTTTTAGTTTTTTGTATCGGTGTTAAGTGTGATATTCTTAATAGACTAATGTAGCTTATCTCCCTTATTTAACTATTTCAAATAAGGAAAACCAAGATCCAGATCCTGAATGGCAAGAAGATTGTGAATAAAAGTTAACTCTCGAATTCCATCAGAGTTGTCCAACGGAAGTTAACCTTATATGATTTTTAATTATATTTTGTTTTATTTACTTATTATGTTATTTGAACCTTCTTAAAAATTACATTATCCTAACTTTATTGAGTATCCTGATTTACTGTGTAAGAAATGTGAACCCTAAATTCTAAAATTATTTCTGCTATAGTTACCGAATTTAATATTTCCATATTCAATAAATTTTGGTCTTCTACAAATTGACACTAGCTCAAAATGCAAAGAAAGTTGTGTGAGCTAACACCACAAACCAACAAGAGAAAATTGACTTGGTACCTTATAACTAATGTCAACATATCAAATGCTTACACATATCTTCCGGCATGGAAACAAATAAAATTTTTATTACATAATAATTTGTAGATCGTTGTTATTTTATTATTATTTTTCTATTATTAGTATGATTAAATTAGAGATTAGATAGTTCGTGCAAGGAGTAAGCCAATAACTTTACATAAATTTTTGAGTTTAAGGATTTGAATTTTTCACATGACAACAAATATACATATATAATATAAGCAAGTATATACAATGAAAAAGGTAATTAAGGAAAGCAATTTCAGGATTATGGATGAACGATTGAAATTATGCCGCCAAGTTTTATGAGATTTTGATTTGAAAATTTGAAGTGTGGACATGGAAGCAGGTGAAGGGATGACCTAAATGATTCCAAATGGATCACTATCAATCACATGGAAACCCCATTTTTGGTCGGCAGTTTTAATCACTTAAATATAAAAAATATTCCCCATTGCTCGATGTACTTCAGATTAATTAATTAAATTAATTAATCAATTCGTTCATTAATTAAATTACTTAACCACTCAAAAACCTTTCATTATTTTTATTTTTTAATTAATTTTATCTGGCTTTTCAGCGGAGGACAAGAAATATGAGAGCAATAATCTCAAGCCAATTGCTTTGAGCGAAAAGCGGCTTGTAAGAAAGTCAGAACATGCAACAGATTCCAAGCCATGAGTTGAGGAGGTGCTCTTCACATGTCACTCGCCTATATATGTGGTGTGGTCCATCACGTATATATATATATATATATATATATGACAATTATAATTGTAATTAATTAATTCTTAATTTGGACATTATGTGTAATGGGTGTCGATTTGTTCAATAAAAGGGAAAACTGATTACTATTAATTAAAGGAAAAAGTATACAAAGCAAAATTTCTCTGAGTGTTTCATTCAATTCTCTTCTTCTTTCTGAAGGAAAGATTATGTCTGTTCTTGAAGACTTAATTAATAAGCTTTGCACACACACACACACACACATATGTTTATGTTTATGTACGTATGTATGTATGTATATATATGTGTGTGTATATACATATATTTATGTTTCACAGGATTCAACATCTTTCAAAAGAGGGTTGTGCTTCAATGAATCCCGTGAACTCCACGTTGTTTGAATTACCAGGTGGAAATTAACGTCTTCTGGCGAAACTCCCATTAAATTTAATTGATTAATTCACCTTGATTTTTGATTAATTCAAATTAAAGATTAATTGACCTTAATTACTTAAAAACAAAATCTTGATTATGTCATTTGATTTTTGAATTAGTCTCTCGTCCTCTTCATAAATATGGGGCTGGCAACTTCAGCTAGCCTACCATTTACCTATTAGCGCCTATACACACACACATATACATATAACTACGCAATTTATTTGTCTTAAAATATTCAGTAAATCACTAAACTGCATTAATTTCTACTTAGATTAAATTTTTTTGAAAAAATTGATTACAGCTTATTAATTATTTAATAATTAGAAGTGCGTGAAATTCTAATTCAAACTTGTGAAAAATACTATGTTTATATATTTGACTTTTGTGTTTATCATACACACACACACACACGCATAAATATTTTGTGTATATGGTAGCTACAGCTCCATCAATCTAAGGTCTGAGTTAGACAAGGTTTTGCTTTTGCACATATTAAATTAAGCGCGTACTCATGGTATAATTTCTTAATTAAGTTTAATTATAATATTATCAATTGCAAAATATCATACAATTAAATTAAGCTTCTAATCATTATAATATAGATTTGAACCAATTTTATTAATTTGTTGATAAATTAAATATATACATATATGTAGATATTGGGAACAAAAAATTAACATATTTTTGGGAGATATGGGTAATTAAGGATTAAAAATAGAAGATGAAAAGGTATCTCTCTCTCTCTCTCTCTCTCTCTCTCTCTCTCTATATATATATATATATATATACAAATATATATATCTAAATGTATATTAATCTTTCACAAATTGGGTAATCAAATAATTATAGCATAATTGTGCAAATTATTAAATAATCAAAAAATTAAGAAAAATAAAAATAAAAAGGTGAAGTGGGAAGAGTTGGTGCATAATATAAATTCATGAATCCCTCGGAATAGGAATAATATTATATAGTGTGGGGGGGGCTCCGTTGACTGCCTGCAGAGAAAACGGTATTTTGTTTTTTATTTCACATTTTGATTATTTTAATAAATAAAAATATTAATTATTTGGGTAATGATCTGTCATTATAATAATATAATATTTTATTTTGTAATAGAAAATTAGCAAGGAGCAAAAATTATAAATAACGTGTAGAGGAGGAGAAGGCGGAGCGCTTGTTCCGGAAGGAACGATGACTGACCCCATCGCTCCACTCTACCTAATATATTTATTTATTTATTTTTTTATTTTATAATATTAATACTATTAATTTATTATACAACTTGAATGCATATGCAGTAATTATATACAAATATTTAGGTATTTAACTATAACTTTATAATAATTTAGATATTTTACCCATAATAAAATTAATTTTTTAATCGTATTAAATTTATATTTTTATTTATTAAGAAGTATAAATTACAAAAGTATTTAATTTAAATTTGGTATAGAGTTAGTTTACAAATTATAATGTCACTTGCATTCAAATTTTTACTAATTTATATTCTTTTTTTTTTTTTACGTAAACAGACTTAAAATTTATGACAAATTCGACATAACAATAAAATAAAATAATAAAATAGTTAATTTATTATAATTAAATTATTGATCCGCTGTAAAATTTTTACTTGATATTTAAATAATACTTGTGATTATACATATTTAATTGTCAGATACTTCAAATATTATAATTTTATTAAAAAAAATAGGTTATTAATGATACTATGTACTATTAAATGACATTAAAAAGACACATAAAATGAAAGAAATACAGGAAGAGGACTTAATATTAGTATTAGAAAGACAATCAGAGATTTATAATTTCATAAAGTTGAGTTATTAAGAACACTTAATTATCAAATGACACAAAAAGAATACCTAGAGTTAAACAAATATTAGAAGAAAACGTAGCACTAGATGCATAATCGAATAACACCAAACGCTTTGGGGAGCAATTGATACAAATGAGACTATGCTTCTAAGACACAATTATTCACTTAACATGTAGATATACTTAAACAATAAATTCAAGAGTTAAAAACTCTGAATACCTAAAGAAAATAAAAGATAATATAATTCTAAAAAGCGTGTATCAACTCTTTATGAAAATAATAGTATCTTACTTCACATATTTATAGAAAGAGAAAATTTATATTTAGTACCTTAAAAGAATCATACTTCGTACTAATTCTCTAATATTTTATAGTAATTTAATTATTTTGTATTAGCTATTTAACTAGTATAAACATAAATGGGTGAGCGGATATTATTCATTTTTAACACATCATATTGATTCCCTTATTACTCAAGGTAGTCCAATCATTTAATTCATCATAGGTTAATTTTATTCTCTATATTTGATCTAAAAGTACTTTATATTTTAACTGTGATCTCATATGTTATATGTAAATTTATTTTCTAATACAAATTATTTATTGATACAATCTCTCTCTAAAGGCATTTTACTTATTCAGCAATATTACCTTCTATAGTGTTTCATCTCTTAAAATAATTTTATAGTATACGTTCATTTTTTTACTTGCTCGCAACTAGAAGAGCTAATTTGACCTAACTATTACGACATAATTTACTAGTAAAAAACTCCAACTTTATTTTGTAAATGTTTATTAGAAATAAAAAATCGTCAACTTGAATTTTTATACTACTAAACCCAACTAATTAAACTAAGAGTTTTCCTATATATTCACATTTTAACCAAAGATATGAAATCAATTTTTTTGTTGTTCGGGTCTTCATCATTTACTTTCACATATTTTTTCATTGACTTGAGCGTTGGAATTATTTTTTTAATGAATTTTTTAGTTTTTGACTTTTATATATTTTTTTTTTCTGTTCGATACGATTTAGATTTTTTTTTTTTTTTGAACAAAAATGGCTCCAATTTTATAGGCAACAAAAAGTTATTATACAAAACTCATGAAATTACTATATAAAATATTAAATTTACTATATAATATTTGAAATAGCACGTAGTAGTTTTATTCTATTCCTTCTTAATCTCTCTCTCTCTCACAAGTGTCATATAAACTCAAAATTAATTTTTGTCAGTCTTTTTTATTTATTTTTTAAATAATAATTAAAAAAATGAGAAGAGCAGATGAGAGTGTCAGCTGCAGTCACGCTTTTACTCCTCCTCATTCACGCCCACACGCCCCGGTTTCTGATTCAACCTACACTCGCACCTTCGACGATGCAGTCAAACCCCTCCTTGTCCCTTTCTTTTCTACTTTTCCCTTTTCTCCCCACTCATGCATCCCCCCACCACACAATTTACCCCTTCATATATATATATCTCTATATATTATATATTTATATATATATATATACACCCATTGGTGGGCTTGAGATCACGTGTGTATATCAACTCATAAAATTTATTACTATATTAATGTCAATTTAATTTATTCTAACAAATCACAGATTCTACCGTCTTCATATAAATTTCACTCTACCATTAAATCCATATCATATCTTATACACCATATTATACATATATATATATATATATACTATATCAAGACTGACTGTATAAGGTAATTACGTAAATAAACAAGAAATTTCCTCAAGGGTAATTTTTTATTTTTCTCTTATCTCTTGTGATGCTCAAAATTAAAAAAGGAAGAATAATGGTAGAGTTCTTATACAAAGTGCGGTAATTATTTCACTTTATATTATATGAAATTCATAATTAATATAATAAAATTTTAATTTAATGTAATTACTTTTAATCCATTTGAAAAATACATTCGTAATCATATTTGAATCCAGATGCCAAATTATATTTGTACAGAGTGAGCTGGCTAATTAATATCCTCTCATTTCAGTATTAACTACAATGTATTTAATTATGATAAGATACATTCATTATTAATTTAATTTACCACCTTATAATTAATTTATGGTATTATTTTCTAACTCAATTAAAACACGTGCCTAATTTGAACTGTAATTTCTTTGTGTGAGTGAATAAAGTAAATAAATATTTATCAAATAAAAGATAAAAGCATAGTATATAAATATAAGTTTAAATAATTTCATGTAATAACTAAAAAAACCATAATCAAATTATAACGCTTAAAAATGTTCGTGGTATCTATTTTTATTTATTAAATTATATATATATATATTTTTAAAAGGTTTATTAACTCACTTATTGCTGTTTATTTGATATGGTATAGTAGATTATGAGTTTGAATTATGTGATACTTATATGTACATTATATTTCTGAATTTATTTCCTGATTAACATGAATTTATTTAGAAAAAAAATATTTTAATAAATTAATTAGATTTATTGCATAATCCATTTAAAAAATTATATAATTATGTGTTGTTAAATTTTAACTTTTTAAAAATAAAACAATATTCTTCTTCCAAGTCAGTTTGCTGCGGTTCCCTTACAAGACGGGTGGAGAAAACGTATTATTAAAGCGAAACCAACCAGAGGAGATGGCGGAAAAAATATCCTCGCAAGCCGGTGAGAGAATATTCCGTGCGTCGAGCATGCGTGTCCGGCGATGCACGTGCGCGTCAGTTGGCCCCTAACGGGAATCATATGCATATTGCAACACACGGCGACAAAATCCAACGGCGTCTGACGTGCCCGTTATAAAGTCTGATGACTCACCCTCTCTCCATCTTGACCCAGTCAACGTAATTAATGGCTGCGATCCACTAATCCAAGTTTTGCCAAAATAAAATTAGTAATGAAAAATTGTGAACCGTGACATCCTGATTCAATCTAATTAAACAATTCTTTTAGGCATAATAATTATTAAATTAAGTAATAATCGATTATTAGCTTATTATTAAGCTTTAGATTAATTAGTCAAGTCCGTAAATATAATTAACTAATATTAATTTTTCTTGGAAAATTATAAAAATAATAAATATAAAGTTTTGCATATTTGACTCGAAATCATTTAATAATTGGCCTTAATGCAGACAAAGTAAGAGCTGGACATGATTCGTTTGATACATATATTAATTTGGACTTTTAAGGCTTAGCCTGTCTAAACTCCTACGTGGAAATTGTAATTAGGTACGCATTTATTATAATTAATTATCAAGTTGATCGTGTAATGCACAAGTGGACGCACGTATATGTTATCACTTACCATATGATAATGATATACATACATACATACATATATATATATAATTATTTAATTATATCATTAACTTAAATTAATTAATATTTTCTTACAGATTAATTTCTATGATTTGAAAATCCTAGTACTTGCCATAAGATTTTTATTCACCTGTCGTATTAGCCGCTGAAA
Source organism: Carica papaya (assembly GCF_000150535.2). The sequence continues at coordinate 1,116,238 of NW_019014674.1, forward strand.
TGAATTATTTGGACAAATAATAATTAATAATCCTATTTTCTACAATGAATATAGTTTTCTATTACTAGGAAAAATAGAATGATCACTAACGGAATGATTTTTGAGTATTTAATAGATGGACTGATTTTTGAATATATTAGTAATAATAATATAATATACCCACCATATTTTATATTCAAAACTCCAATATTTTAAGTTAATTATTCTCAAACTAAGTTATAATATTTTAATCTTGTATGCAATATTACTAAAAAGATAGTTAATAGCTTTGCATTTTATTTTCATTGTATTATGGATGGAACACAACTTACATTTGTCTCTCAATGACACATTTAACAATCTTCTTTATTATGTAAAAAAGTGGATTTTTCTATTTAGAATAAAAATTTATAAAATATCAAATTATTATAATAAAATAGTTTTATTTTTATATATAAAAATTTATATATATATATAATAAAATAGTTTTATTTTTACTTTTACTTTTACTTTTTATTAATAAATTAAAAAAATAATCCAAAATCGAAAAATATCAATAGAGATAGAAATTAAAACAGTTTAGTCTTCTATCTTATCATTAATCAATCACTAGTTCAATAATGAACCAATAACGAATTGGATTAAATTGGGTTTCCCAAACTAAAATTTGAGTTGTATGACTTCTTATAAAGTGAAAATTCAATTTGCATTGTGATATGACCATTTTTACTTAATTATCCTCAATTGAATTACTCGAGATACTTTATTTTCAAGGTAGACTTCCTAAAATGATAACTTACATCTTATTAGATATTTAAAGAAATACATAATCGAGGCCTTGAATTTTGCCTAATATTATATTTTAGTTCTAAATATTTGTTGTTACAATTTAACCACAAAACTTTTAATTCTATTTTAGAAGCAAACTCCATTAGAATTTTAATTAAAAAATGAAAACATATCTAACATCTACTATTTTACTTAATAATAACAATATCATCAATAAATAATAATAATAATAATAATAATAATAATAACAATAATAATAATAATCATAATAACAATGAAATATTTATTTTAATTAAATATTTATCTTCTCTTTTTACCAAAAAGAGAGGAGGGAGAGAGAAAAAAAAAAAGAAAAATAGCATACAGTCAAATAACATCACAAGCTAATTCCCTTTGTGATGGTGACGGTGCATACGAGATCAATACCCCACTTTAAGCATCGAATAGAAGTGATACATTTCTATTTTTTTTTTCTATCGATATCGTATAACTGCTGGCTCTTTAAATTTTTTCTCAATATCCCCTTTTAATGCCCTCACATTCCTTGTTCCCCTTATCTCACTATCATTCTCATAAACTAAAAACTTTCATTGAAATCACTCATTGTCTTACTCTTTCTTTTTGGATATCTCCTTAGAGAATTTATCTTTCTTATTCAATTTCTCTTTCCTCCCCAAAACTCTTAATTCCTCCATAATTTCACTCTCCATGCTCCCTCTCATCCCCTAAAGTTTTCTTTCTTCCTTAAGAAGAAAACTGTTTTTCGCGAATATGAGTGGGAGGCCAAAAAGGAAGAGTAACAATAATTGAGTGTAAAAATATATAAAAAAAAAGCAATTCATTTGCCTCTAATCCTCATCACCATTGAAAACTCTATTAGTAGCCTCTCTATCATCGTTTGTAGCACACTAAATGAGCTCATCTTTTTCTCTTTGCACACGAAATGAGCACACAAATGATCTTTCATCTCCTTACCGCTTTTGATTCCTTGCCCTATGATTGTTATTCAATGAATGATAAGGAAGGCAAAGATTTAATGGCCAAACATGTGTTTCTAAATGATTAAGATTTTGTTAAATTTTTAGTTAAAACTTATTTTTAAATGACTTAATCATAAGAAATTTTTATTCTTTTTTACTAAGATTTTAATGGTATTAGCCTTTGAAATAAAATTAAAAGTTATGAGACTAAACTACAACAAAAAATAATTTTGAATTAAATTAAAATATTTGGTAAAGTTTGATGACTAAATTAAATATTTGCCATTTGGCGAAAGGTCTTCATATTCCATTAGTTACATAACTCTTTGACAGTGATAATATCGATTTTAGAAGAGCACGTGAAATAAAAATCACTTGAAATAACTATTTTATTTTATATAAAAATACATATGATTAGAAGATAAATTTTTTTTTAAAAAAAAAATTCATAAATTTCAATAAAAATATGTCTTTTTATGTGAGCACTAGTCTAAAATATATGGTTAGTGTCTATATATTTTTAAACTATGAGAAGTATCTCTTTATATCATCTATCATTGACAAATTCTTTATGCCATAGCCAACCAAGCGGGTTAGAAATTAGAGTCTTGAAAAAGAGACCTTATGAAACAAGGAAAAAAAAATATAATTATAAAAGTCATGACTCAAATTAATCTCAGTCTATCTTATAATATGCATATTGATCCATTAACTGTGACCTACAATATTAAAGTATGATTAAAAAAATTTTAACCGGCCGAATTAATTATCACAAAAAAAAAAAAATCGTTCGGTGTTTTAGGCAAAATTATTACATTCGAAAGCGAGTGGGTGAATGGGTATTAAAGATTTGTATTGTTTTAATGTAGTTATTTTGGTAAGTGAAGGAATGAATTATTTCCTAAACTTGAAAATTCATTAAGAAAAGAGAAGCTAATTATGTTAACACTAATTTAAGAATTTTCAAGGGAAAGTAAGAGATTTAAAAAATTTATAAACCCTTGCTTGGTTGATAGGGGACACTCTCTCCCTCCCTGCCTTGCAAAATTCAATAATTTGTTCTTCATTATATGTCGTGTTTTTTTTTTTTTTTTTGCTGATTTAGTGCTGTAATTATGATTATAAATTTATAAATTTATTGCTAATTTATTTAAATCGGGAATATTAAATCTGGATTCAAAATCATATAATTTTCTCCTCCTGCAAGCAACTTATAAAATGTACTTTTGTGTTAATAGACCAGCGGGGAGATTTGATTCAGACGTTTATGAGATGATTAATTATTTGACCATAAGATAAGATTTTTAAGAGGAGAGAGGGAAAGGACACGTGTCGTGAACTCACCATAACATCAACATCAATGTTTATGCAATGCATGTACACTGAAACTATTCAACCCAGGTTCTCTTTCCTAGAATCCAGAGTCGCCCTTAAGACACGCCCTGACTCTCCTGACCCAACTTGTTCGGGTGGGTCCGCTCCAATTTCCCATGACCCACATGCACCTCGTTTTTACCTTCTTTACCCCTCCTTCTCCCTCTTATTTACGAAACTACCACTGCCTCTGTAACGCTCTTCGCCACCACCACCACGTCTTCTAGTCTCTCTCACGATCAATCACTCTCTCTCTCTCTCTCGTTTTCCAACCAGAATAACGCCTCTCCACTACACACTCATATATATATATGTATATATTCTCGTCTTTCTTCTTTTTACTTTTTAACTTTTCACCCCATTTTTACGAGATCAATAAATTACCAGTTACCAAGCAGAAAACAAGGACGTCAAGTAACTCCTCTGATAAGACTGTTTCATCTGTTACATATAGGACCAGTCCAAGTTCTCAAATAGAATACGAAATATGAGTTGGAATTTACAAGATTATAGAGCTGAATGTTCAGTATTAAAAACCAAACCCATGAAAGAAAAGGTTTAAAACTTCAAAGTACGTTAGTTTTCATGTGTATACATATATATGTATATGTGAGTTTTAGAGGCATGCATGGGATGTTTTGTTTCAGAGAAAGGGGAGGGAGGAGTTGAGAAAGAGGGAGGATGATGATGATATAGAGTGCAGGCTTTTGACAAATGACAGAGACATTTAAGAGAGAGAGAGAGAGAGAGAGAGAGAAGGGAACGTGGGGTGTTGGGGGCCCAGGTGGTGCGCGCGCGAGACAAAAGAGAGAGAAAGGGGGGGAGGGGCCCACACACCGCCCATGCGCACGGTGTCTTACCAAAACTGAACCCATCATCGATCCAATACCTTGACCTAACCCTAACCCAACACCATTACACCACCCCTTAGCTAATTACCTATTACCCCAACCCTTCTCCCTCTCTCTTTTTTCCTCTTTCTAATTTTCCTCTCTCTCTCTCTCTCTCTCGGACACCCTTTACCAATAACTCCTAGGAATCTCCATGGCCGAAAGAAGCTAGAAAATTACCTAGGACGACACAACTACTTCACTCGCATGAGCTCGAGGGAAGAAATTATGGAGATGATGGCTTCTTGATTCAGCTTTCAGGATAATATTTGGTGGGTATTGTTTAAAAGCTTCTCTTCTTCTCTTTTCAGCTCAAAGTTAGTAGCTTTTGATCCCTCCAAATCTCCCAGATAAAAAAAGAAAGCTTTATATCGTCAAACTTAACACTGCAAGATCGAGTGTCTGTTTCTCTGTGGATTTCAGTGGGTTTGTATGAATGAGAGCTGATTAATTAGGGTTGTAAAGAAGAAACAAGAGATGGATCCAGTAACAGCCCACGGCCGTTCTCTTCCACCCCCTTTTCATGCGAGAGATCTTCATCTAGTACACCCTCATCACCAATTTCAAAACCATCACCAGCCAGCTCAGAATTCCGATCAAGATGATCAGCAAAGCGGGAACAGCGGATTAAGCCGTGGCCAGAAGAGAGATCGTGACGAAACTGCTGGTACCACCACCATAGGAATTGAGGGCAAAGAGCTGGCGACAACCTTAGTCGGCGCCGGAGAAGGTGAAATCACCAGAAGGCCTCGAGGGAGACCAGCCGGCTCAAAAAACAAACCCAAGCCACCCATCATCATCACCCGAGACAGCGCTAATGCTCTCCGCTCCCACGTTATGGAGATCGCTAACGGTTGTGATATCATGGAAAGCGTCACCACCTTCGCCCGGCGCCGACAGAGAGGAGTTTGTATTTTGAGTGGAAGTGGCACCGTCACTAACGTCACGCTCCGTCAACCCGCCGCACCAGGTGCTGTCGTCACTTTACATGGCAGGTTTGAGATTCTGTCTCTCTCCGGCTCCTTTTTACCGCCTCCCGCGCCGCCGGCTGCTTCCGGATTAAGCATCTATCTAGCTGGTGGTCAGGGCCAGGTGGTGGGGGGAAGTGTAGTGGGTCCACTTCTTGCTTCAGGCCCGGTGGTTATCATGGCGGCTTCGTTCGGTAATGCGGCTTACGAGCGGCTTCCTTTGGAGGAGGAAGAATCTGCGGCAGCTCCAGTTCCCGGCGGCAGTAGCGGAGGGCTTGGATCTCCGGAAGGCGTGGGACAACAACAACAGCAACAACAGCAATTAATGCAAGATCCAAATGCAGCTTTCATTCATGGGTTGCCACCAAATCTTTTAAACTCAGTTCAATTGCCGGCCGAGGCTTATTGGGGCACTGCTCGTCCTCCATTTTAACACCATGTTTAATTAATTTCCTCTCTTTGTTTGACCCTTCAATCACCTCTTTAATTTCATTCTTCTTCTCCTACAACATAAAAGTTTATGTTTTGAGCTTTTCGTCTGCTTTTGATAGAAGAAGAATGTACAAATTTGTGGATTTTTGCTGGGTTTTTTTTTCTTCTTTTCTTAATTTCCTTTCTTGGTTATTCCGTTAGAATAGCTTTCTTAAACTGTGCCTGGTTCAAAATAGCTTAAACGACAAAGAAGCTGCAGAGAAAATGGCACTCGGATTCTCGCTAGCTCGATCAATCATTTTGCATTTCTTATCTTGTATGTTCCTGATGATGATCTTGTACTTGTCATAGCTTGTCTGAGAGAATTGTTCATTTTCCGTCACTCTTTAATGGGAAAAAGATTTAGCGAAAAAGACAACTTTTGTTTAGGCTACTTTTACTGGGTTGAATTCAGTATGTCTCCTCCATTGTTACGTGATCCAAGCTCTCCCAAATAATAATTATTTAACAGATTTATTTTTTTCTTACTGGGTTCATATATAAACATATAAATTTCAATTATTATGTCTTATTTTTTTATAATAATAAACATATCAGCAGGGTCTCTTCTTCTTCTTCGTCTTCTTCTCTCTCATTTTGAATTGCTGTCCATAACAGAGTCTCGTTATTATTACACCTAAATGTGATGCACCTTTTGCTATACACTCTTGATGATTATGAGTACATGATTTTTATTATTTTGAAGTTATAAGTGGCTGTTTCAAGGTTGGTGGGAGGATGGCGAATCATGACTTGGAGGAAGCCTGGTAATGGCAGGTTATGGGCTTAGGGTTTTATTATTTTTATTTTTATTTATATATTTGGCTGTAATATATGAATGACAATATTCTGACTGGTTAGGTTTTTTTTTTTTTTAATTTTTTTAAATTTTTTTTTTGATGAAGCAGAGAAGAGCATTGGGTACTGGTTTGCACGTGCGCTCACACGTGCGCTGCTCTGTAAAAAAGCTCCTTTTCGAGGCAGCAACAACTACTACTTCCATGTCAACAACCAAGACAAACAGGTCTCAAGCGTTAGTCTTTCTTTCTTTTCTATCTGTGCTGTCACTGCCAACTGAGAGAAGAAAAGGATTGGGTGATTGAAATGAGAATATATACATATAAGGTGAATATATATATATATATATATTATATATATATATATGTAAAGAGTTTATTGTCTTGATTCTGTAATGGTATGTTCATTGAAACCCTAGCTAGCTCTCTGCTGGTTCTTTGCACTGAAACTTTACCAGCTGAAACAGCATATCCCTTTTTCTTTTTATTTAATTTTGCTTTTTCAATTAACTGTTTCTTTGGATTCTTTTAAAACATGGGTATTATATATATATACATTTGATATTTTATACGTTGTCTTTGCTTTTTATTTTATAATTTCTATATCTTATATTTTTGACATGATCACAACAGTTTCAAAAAATCCTCGCTAGATATATATAGATATGTTACACAAACACACATATATATGATATGCTCATAAACTTCACTACCTTTCTTTCTTTTTTTTATAAAAAAATTTCTTCTTGTTTATATTATAAAGTTCCTCTACTTAATTAATTCTTCTAGTGCTACTTTTTCTATATATTTTTATATACCTAACTTGCTTAATTTCATTCCATAGTCTGCCTAGCTAGGAATTTGAGTAAGGCTTCTAAATCCATTATTATTCATCTTTTTTAATTATTTATAATCTAGAGTGTCAGTTGAATTCGTTGACTAAATAGTTAGTATTTTTATTTCATTTTAAAGATGTAAATTCGAGTTTTGAACTATGCATCTTAATATTAATAGCATATAGGGATCACTAAATTAATTAAATGTATGAAATCTTACTATAACAAGAATGCTATAGATATAACAGAAAAGTTTTCTTTATATTTGATACTGATATTATTTTTTTAACTAAATCACATTTCTATGAATTGTACATTTTAAAAAATACATTTCTATTAATTGTTTGATAAAATTTAATTTCATAATTTTACATTGTTAATTTAACATTTTTGTCAAATTCTTATTGAAAATATAATATTTTATTATCACGTAACGGCTAAACAAAATAATTTCTCTCTACGTGGATCTTATGTGTAGCCGTTAGAGGTAGCTCTCGTCTCTAAATAATTTCATTTATTGAAGGTGTGATTGAGGATGTGAACAAAAATAATAAATATTTATGTAGACGAAAAATTCGGATTGTTTATTAAAACTTAAATATGTATACTTCTGATGAGAAGTTCTAGATTCAAATATTTATCTTTGTCTTTCTTCTCTTAAAAAAAACAGAGATAGAAATGTCTATACAATGCATAACCTAGTTTCTAATATTTGCAATGCCAATGCAATTTCCTTAATGAATCAATACATATCATCCTTCTTTGGTATTTGAAAAACTAATAAGTGGCTAGTTTGTAGTTAATTTAGTTGAACTTCTATAGATATTTTTGAATTGGAAATACATATAATTTGTTAATTAATTGATAAATATACACGAATTGTAATACAATATCATATAAAAATACACAAATGTATAATTTGACTTGAAATTATAGTCTTTTATAAAGAAAGTTACATCAAATTATATTAAAATATTCTATACTTAATTTTCTTGTTAAGAAAGTGTATAATTTGTGTAATATATACTGTTTTCAAAAGTTCAACTCATGATGTCGTTCATGAATTACCTATACATTAACGACGTGGTGATCATCATTAAAGCCTTTAACGTGTTAGTATCCATGGCTATGAAACTTATCCTAAAAACTGTTTAATATATCAATATTATAATTAATTTAATGCATATGTCAACCGGGTCTTTCGCAACTTGTAGGTAGCTTATATTGGTGGACCATAAGTATAGGCTATATATATATATATATATATTATGTTTTCAACAAATGACATGCTGGCTCTCCATGATTAGCATTAGCCTGTTGATTCTTTGAACTACAACTTCAATGATTATCAGCTTCCATAAATAATTGTTTAAGATTCTGTACTACTTATTGTTATTATTCTTACCCTTTTGCTTTTCTAATATCCATCTCAAAATAGCTATATATATATATATAGAAATATATGGAACTAGCCACGATTATGACAACTTTATAGCCAAAAATCCCTGTCCAGAAACTCGTACATGCCATCTCCAAGAATAAATTATATGGAGCATTTTAGTTCTATGTCTTGTCATACCTTGTTTGGACATTCATCCATTATCTTCTTTTAGTATGGGTCCCTAAAATTCTTCAAAATGCTTTTGATCTTTTTGGGAGGGTTTATGAATTCTATGAAGTACGTGCATGATGATCTTTTCTATCTAATTTCCTGTTCTTGTCCCATTTTAATTAGTGATGTACTGTCAATGTAGTTGTGAATAATTTAGTACACTGAATTGTAATAGGATAACTATAGTAATTATATGTATGTGCTTTAAGTATTCCCCCATCCATGTCAATAATTCATTTAGTAACTATGTGCTTCCCCTCATTTGGGGGAACGTTTTTTTTTTGAATTCTTTCATTATCTATTGGACGATATTGTTTTTAAAATAGAATTAAATTAATTTTGATGTGTACAAATCAATCCGAAAATACTTTGATTACTAAGAAAAAATATGAATTTTTATTATTTCGTAACTTAGTTTTGATCTATAAAAGTTGGCCCAAAAACAAGTCGCAGTTTGATTTGCAAGTAACTCGTTTTTTTTTTTCTTTTTACTAATTAATTGATTATGTTGTGTTCAATTCTTATCCTATATATTTGTTTATCTTAATTATTAGAATATTTATTATAATATAAAAATACTACAACAAAATTTAAGAATATATAACATTCTAGTAGAATAATTAGAATTATAATTTTTTTGGTTAATTTAAAATTTTAAACAATTTTATCGGTCCTATTAATTCAAAACCATCAAAAAAATATTAGAAGTGAAATGTTATCTACGTCAATCCAACCTTTATTAACAAAGCATCACACATCACAGAGGAGTTACCATTTCATCCTAAGGCTCCTCGATATCTTTATACTATCTTTGTTATATTCTTATAATATCCATTTCTTGAAATTATACTGCTTTTGAACTAATAAACGGGAACGTGAGGGCTGATTTCGTATCATTTTTATTATGCATTAACAAGTTCAAATGTTCTTAACTACGATATCTTTGATTCTAGTATGTTGTATTCCTATTCAATATTAAAATTTTAATTATATTTAACATGTAAAATTTATTTATAATTTAAATATTTGATACTTAATTTAATAAGTTCAACTAATATTCTAATTCCACAAACATGAATATATATTCTCATCTATCATGAATATATATCCACATGCACATGACAGATGATCCGCTTTGTGCTGTCTACAGGCTTGGCATCCAGGATCTCAACTATGTTTTGACGGCCGACCATCATTTTTTCAGTACACACTTTGACAATTGATTTATTGCTAACCTACAGAACAAGTATAGTTGGTGTTCGTCCTTCAAAAATTGGAAGACTGTGTTTGACATCACTTGTTGTTTACTCTAGAAACAACGGAATGCCTTTGTGTTCGGTGAGAGGCCTTTCAATTTAGATGAATTGAAACACGAGGTTTTTAGGATGATTGAGTATACCTTGCAGACCTCTACTATTAAGCCTACCATATCTGCCCATCACGCCCGAAAAGAGGAAAAGCTCATCAATTGGACATCACCACCCCAGAATTGGATCAAGATCAACATGGACGAGGTTCTCTGTGGGAGCACTGAGATTGCTTGTGCTGGTGTGATTGGAAGAGTTAGCAATGGTCAGTGGCTTGAGGGGCATTTTAGGAACTTTGGTGCTTGCTTCGTCCTTCAGGTTGAGCTGTGGGGGGGCCTTGGATGGTCTCACGTTAGCTTGGAGTCTGGATTCGTGTCATGTTATCTTGGAGATGGATAGTGCTCTTGCTGTTCAAATCCTGAATAAAGTTCTTAATAAATGGTGATTTTTATCAATACTAATTCCAATTTGATTATGGTTATTAAGTTTTGACTTATGAAAGATTAAAATGTCAAGATGCAATATGTCTATTGTGAAGGAAATCGTTGTGTTGACTACTTGGTGAATCAGATATTTTTCTGTTCCTCTAAACCCTATCACATACAGCACTCTCTTATGAAAATACTGAACATCATAAGAGATGACTTTATTGGGGTCTCTTGGTTTAGAATATGTAATATCTAGATGTTTTCATGTTTTCTGTGTGATTCCGCTTGTTTTTTCCCTTTTATAACAAAAAAAAAAAGAATTAACTACTAAAATACGTAACTTAAAATAGATATGAAATTGTCTTGTAATTATGTTATTATTTTAATTTAAAATTCTGTCTCATTTATATTTTATTTCTATTCATATTACCATAATTAATATTTAAATCAAACTCAACCTTATAGTTTCTCAACAGTTCATTGCAGTCAAAACCATTAAAATTAAACCAATATGTTTGAATCAGATGTTACTTAACCATTTTGGTGAAAACAGTCTAATTAGAAATGAACATCGATCCTCTCTTAAATCAAATGAGATCTGATTTGCAAAAGATAAAAATCTGTTGTGAGCAAATCTCTATGGCATAAGCCTAACATATGTGCCACGTTTGATGGATCTTTATGCATATGTAGAAACTTGAACGAGAGAACTTTTTCTGCTAGTCCTTAGTTGTAGACCAAAATTTTACAAATATGAAATTTGGCGCAGATCGTTTTTACCAAAAATTTTAAGCATTCTTGACATTTTCGAACATACAACTCTCCGTAAAATATTGACGCCATCTGCATAGTTCTTCTACTAAATTCTGAAGGAATTGGCTGCAGTTTTTGAGTCCCTAATATAATGCTTTGTGTCTAGCTGCATGCATGCAC
>NW_019014674.1:1128174-1143814 GCF_000150535.2 Carica papaya
TAACTAGACGCCATAAAAGCCGACTTTGCCTCTCATTCATAAATATATATATATATATATATAACAGAGAAACTCCGTCTAGCCGAAAAATTAAGGTTTTACTTACTAATAGAGAACGACTTACATAGATATCTCTGTAGAACTTACATAGATATATATAGGACACGCTGAGTGAGTCCCACCTGATAAAAAATTATGAATACGTGAAAAAAAAATTGGACTCACTCAATTCCCCATATAAAGGCCTTTTTTTCCCAGTTCATCTCTTCATCTGTTCTCTCTGGTGTGACATTTTACTGCAAACACAAATGCCACGTAGCTCACTAAAGAAGCTCAAGAATTACATGGTTCGCCACCAACCCTTGCTTCCTTTCCCCCACAATTTCACGGGGTCTTCCCTGCCCAAGTAATGAGAGAATAAAGTACCATTCTCAAATCTCAACCATACCTGTCCTATAAACTGGCGTTGCAAAAAAATCTCTCCTGCATCAACTCGAGGAGTTGGGCTTCAACAGTGAAGTGACCATTCTAAGATGCTCTTTATTGTTGCAATCAAAATTCTATCCGTAGCCGCCGTATTTCAGCTCGGAAAGTAGGGCTTGAATACAATGTCCGGTGAGCAAGACTTCTTATGTCTTCCCGAGAACAGTCCCGTGATATACGAACTAGCTCCCAAAGGGCCCCTCCACTGATCATGTCCTTTGCATTTACTTCTGAAATTTTTGAAGACACAGGTTTTAAACAGAATGTTCTCTAAAATTTAGGGTGCTAAGCAGGATGGAAGAAGCCTACTTACCATGTTGTGCCAAGTGGCACAATGCAAGCTCAATGTGGCGCCTAATGGGTGCAGCATCATTATTAGCATTTTGTATGATCCATGGAAGTGCACCATCTTCTATAAGAAGAGATCTGCCACCTTTTATACCTGGAGCAAGGCCCCAGGTTAAACTAGCTTAGGAAAAAAATGAGGGCATCACAAAAAATACAGGCTATTTTCCTATTTGATTTGCGCAATATGACTTCAACTTCTTATAGGATCAGATTTCTATATTCTCCATATTATGGATAAAACATAGTCTGAAGAATGATCAAATAAACCATTCATCTGTTCACTTATTACTGCAACTATCGAAATTCAACAAAAATGTGTAAGACGGATCATTTACCCTGACTAGATGCTCGAGATTCACATTTTGCAAAATTAGCAATCCCACGTGCAACTTGAGACAGAACATCAGGATGTGCACATCTCACCATACCAAGTAATGCCTTAATTCCACCTTCAGACCTCAGCTTCATTTGTATTTTATCTGCATAAGAATATAGTATCATAATTAATAGAGCCAGATTAATTGATACCGGTTTAACTAAAAACTCTAGATATGAATTAAGTACTTCTTCAGCTTAAATTAAGGAATAGGGCAACATGCACTTCCACAGTTTCCCCCTTATATATGGTTAGGCACTTCTCAAAGTACAATCTTTTGTTTGTTACACTTAGCTTCCAAGTTACTCTGATAAAGAAGAATAATTGGCCCATAAGTTTAAAATAGCTTAACTATCACGTGAAATTGGGTGTTAAATTAGTAGCAAACAAAAGATGGACAATGGATTTGTGATCCTGCCCAAACATGTCAATCGGGTTCCTCCAAATAACTTCTTTCAGAAAGGTGGTCCACCAGGAGTAAAGCTTCAGGATGGACATTGGCGAATACAAGATGGGCAACTCCATCCTGCAAAGAAATAGAACTTGCCCGAGATGTAGTTGGCCAGGAATTTTGCTGCCGCTGCCACATCTGGTCCCAAAACTTGGTGGGATCATGCACCATCAATACCACACTGCAGTGTTGTTTGAAATGGCAGCACCAGCAGTGGGTCTGGGGTTTCTTGCATGTGCTGCTTTTTACTAAGATAGGATATCTGTCCTACCAGCAACAACCAGCTAACTCCACCACCAAGTCTGCAGTTAGTGGGGAGACTAAACAGGAGGAAGTATTATGTTATTTGTTCTCTTCAGTGAGTATAAAAAGGGTAGACAGTGTTACTGTTAAGAATAAAGAAAACACTGGAATAGAGGAGGACCAGTATCGGTATAATGGATTATGAATATGAAAAGTGAACAGATGATGTTAATAAATGAAGGAAATGCACACCAAATATTACAAATGCAAAAGTCAGAAAGTAACAACAGGTTCATACAGGTGGACTTTTCCCTGCTCCATCTTAATCCTCTACACAGTATGGAAAGAACTCAAAGAAGACACCGCATTCTATGAAGAGAAGGGGGGTTGGGGAGAGGGGGAGAGACAAGTGGAATTAATGACTTTAAATTAACATCTGTTTTATGTAATACTCTAAATCTCAAATAAAGGCAGTCAAGAGTAATAAACAAATAATAACCCATCTTTTGGGGAATGCCAGGTAAAAGTAATGAAGAAATTTGAGAGGAATGTTGCTTCTCATCTATATATTTTTTCATCATGAATGATGGGTATTTATACACCCTAAATGCTAATAAACCCAACAAATTCTAACAAGATTCTAACAATGGGGAGGAAATCTGTTTGTAACTTCCTCCATATACAGCTAATAAAAAAAAACAGAAAATATATAAACCTAATTTCTTCTTATTTTCTATACTCTCCCTCAATTTAGTTTACATATATGTTGAGTAAACCTAAATTGGATATTATATCATTAAATGTTCTTTTAGGTAGAGCTTTCGTTAGAATATCCGCACTCTGTTGACTGGTTGAAATGTGCATCAGTGTTATAATTTTATATTCTAATTTCTCTTTGATAAAATGACGATCGATCTTCACATATTTGGTTCTGTCATGATGTATAGAGTTTTTGACGATACGGATAGTTGATTGATTGTCACACTACACCTTCATAGGCACGTTGTTAGGGGCCTTTAATTCGACAAGTATTCTCTTTAACCACATACCTTCACATATTCCATGAGCAAGGACCCTAAATTCAGATTCTGCACTGTTGCGAGATACAACTGACCGTTTCTTACTTCGTCAGGTGACTAGGTTCCCCCAAACGTAAATACAATATCCTGATGTAGATCTTCTATCATTTGTAGAGCCTGCCCAATCTGCATCAGTGTAAATTTCAACATCTTTTCTATCTGTCTTTTGAAAGAACAACCCCTTGTCCTGAAGTTTTTTTAAGATATCTTAGAATTCGATACACAGTTCTCATGTGTTCCTCAGTTGGCTGATTCATGAACTGACCTACTGTACCCACTGCAAAGCTGATGTCAGGTCTTGTATGTGCTAAATAGATAAGCTTCCCAACGAGTCTTTGGTATCTCCCTTTATCAACTGTTTTATCACTATTTTTGGATCCAAACTTAATGGTTGAATCCATAGGAGTGTCAGCAGGCTTGTTTCCTAGCATCCCAGTCTCTTTTAGGAGATTCAGAACGTACTTTCGTTGAGATATTGAAATTCCTTTCTTGGATCTAGCCACTTCCATACCAAGAAAGTGCTTTAGTATCCCTAGATCTTTAATTTCAAATTCTTGGGATAGGAATTGCTTGAGTTTCTGAATCTCCTCAACATGATCACCTGTAAGAATGATGTCATCTACGTATACAATTAAAATGGCTTTCTTACTTGAGACGCAATGCTTGACAAATTGTGTATGATGGGATTGACATTGTTCATATCCTTAATATTTTACAACTCTTGTGAATCTATCAAACCATACCCTTGGAGATTGTTTTAAGCCATAGAATGATTTCTTCAATTTGTACGCTTTCTGAGAATTGTCTGTTAGTTCAAACCCTGATGGTATATCTATATATACTTCTTCCTCTATATCACCATTAAGAAATGCATTTTTCACATCTAGTTGGTAAAGTGGCCAATCAAGTTTAAATACAAGTGAAAGAAGTACCCGAATAGTATTATGTTTGGCTACTGGAGTAAAAGTCTCCTGATAGTCTACTCCATAGGACTGAGTATAGCCTTTGGCTACCAGGCGAGCCTTATATCGATTCACACTCCCATCTGCATTATTCTTAGTTGTGAAGACCCATTTGCACCCCACTTGGTGTTTTCCTGGAGGTAGATCCACTAATTCCCATGTCTTACTCTTTTCAAGTGCCTTAATTTCCTCTTGAACAACTATCTTCCATTCATGTATTTCCAAAGCTTCATGAATTGTTTTGGGCTCTGGTGAACAACTGTCTATCCTGCATATAAAAGCATGATGCTCCGAAGACAGCTTCTCCAAAGAAACATAGTCTTGTATAGGATGTTTAATACATGTTCGAATCCCATTTCTCAAAGCAATAGGAATATCAATATCAATATTTGAAATAGGAGCAAAGATTATATTACCTGAATCAAGGGTGGATTCATGGTAGGGCTTGGATGATTCAGGTGCTTTTCATTTGTTTCTTCTAATATAAACACGTAGCTCACTACCTGCAGGTAATGTGTTCTCTGTAATTGGCTTTGGTTCAGGCTCTAAAGAAGGTTTGTCTGATGAGAAATGACTCTATGGATATAGAGGAGGTATACTCACATCCCATAACTGATATTGCTGAATAAATATCTCCCCCTGAATATCAGTTGTTGGGTAAAAAGATTGATTTAAAAAAATGTGACATCCATTATATTATAGAAGTGACGGGTTTCTGGAACTAGACACTTGTAACCTTTCTGATTAACAGAGTACCCAACAAAAATGCATTTTATGGCTCTTGGGTCAAGTTTTCCACAGAGGTGTTTGTGAATATAGACATAAGCTGAACAACCAAAAACTTTGAGTGGTAATATATTTAAAATATGAGATGTAGGAAAGGATTGTGAAAAAATGGCATAAGGTGATTGAAATTGTAAAATCCGGAAGGGCATCCGATTTATCAGGTAGGTAGCGGAAAGAACTACCTCTCCGAAAGAAGAATTTTGGTACATGAGTGGTGAACATAATTGATCTAACTACTTCAAGAATATGTCTATTTTTCCTTTCGGCTATACCGTTTTGCTGTGGGATATGAATACAAGAGTTTTGGTGAATAACTATATGTTTAGTAAAATATTTTTCAAGGGTAGCTTCAAAATATTTACAAGCATTGTCAAATTTCAACACTTGGATGGTACCCTGAAATTCGATTCGAATCATTGTATGGAATTTTTTAAATAGAGGTCCAACTTCTAATTTCTCTTTCATAAGAAACACCCACGTAATTCTTGTATGGTTATTAATGCAGGATATAAACCATTTAGTTCCGGTGATGTTAGGGACCTTGGAGGGTCCCCATACATCGCTATGAATCAATGTAAACAGTTTTGATGATTTGTATGGTAAACTAGGGAATGAACTTCGAACATGTTTAGAAAATTGGCATATCTCACACTGAAAAGAAACTGCATCTTTTTCTTTGAATAGTGAAGGAAACATCCTCTTTAAATACATGAAATTTGAATGTCCTACTCTATAGTGTCATAACATGATATTATGTTCATTATTTGCAGAAACAGAGTTTGCAGATACTACTTTGTGAGTTTGTCCTTGAGAAGTGTTGATTTGAAGCAGGTATAATCCTGAGCTCATCCTATCACTATCAATCGTCCTCCCCAAGTCCAAGTCCTGAAATTCACACATATTAGAGACAAATTTTGCATTACATTTTAAGTTTTCACTTAACTTGCTAACTGATAGTAAATTACAATCCAAATTTGAAACATAGAGAACTTAACACAGAGTTAAATTTGGAGATAAATTTACAGAGCCCATTCAAGCTACTTTTGAAAAAGAACCATCAGCAATTCTGATTGAAAAAACTTCTTCACACTTGCTGTATTTCTAAAATATTGAAGTATCTCCACTCATATGGTCAAAAGCTCCAGAGTCTACTACCCACACCTGTCCATTTTTCTGAAAAAACAGATAAACCAATGATATTACCTTTATGTGCCAAGAGGCATTGACTGAGTAGAAATTTTTAGACAAGATATGCTGGAGGGCTTCCAGCTGTTCAGGACTGAAAGGGCTGCTCTCCACAACACCAGAGGGCATTTCTTTAGCAATTACATGATTGCCCTGATGCTTACTTGAGTTTCTGCCTTGGAGGATTTCCACTCACCCGAAAGCTTCCAGTCATTCGGGTTGTAATAGAGCTTCCAGCAGCACTCACGAGTATGCCCTAGTTTCTTACAGTGATCACACCAAGGCCTTGTCTCTTCGTCGAGCGTCAACAGCTCGGGTTGTGAACGCTGAAGAGTTTTGGCCAGGTGGATCTACTCAACATCACCCATCAAGACATTCTGCGGCTCTCTTCGCGTCAAACTTTAGAGAACGCCTCTCAAAGACTCGGCAAGGGTTTGGTACTCAGCACACGTTCCCGAATCTCGTCGAGATTCCTATTCAACCCCAGCAAGAATTTGAAGACGTGTTTCTCTTCGACGAACGATTTGAAGTTCTTCGCATCTTCGGGGCAACTCCATCGACGCTCTTCAAATGTATCCATCTGCTGCCAGTTACGAGTTAAGACGTTGTAATACTGAGTGACGCTTAACTTGCCTTGGCGAAAATCATGAAGCGCAAACTCTATTTCGAAAATGGCGAAAGTGTTTTCTTTCCTGGAATAAAATTCATGAGCTGCTTTCTAGATTTCGTGAGCAGTTTCATAGAGTAGAAAATTCTCTCTAATTTCTGGGGTCATTGACGTGATGAGCCACGACGTCACCATGCTGTCTTCAATCTCCCATACGCCAGCGCTTGAGTTAGTTGCTAGAGGAGATACAACTTCGCCAGTATGATGTCCGTAGTGACCCTTCCCCTGGATGAACAATTGGACAGAGGACGACCATTGTAGGTAATTACTGTCGTTGAGTTTGTGTCTTGTAATGCAGGACGAAGACATCTCACTCACAACGTTGCTGGTTGTTGTGTGATGATAGAAACCAAAGGAGACCTCTGGAGAAGACGAAAGCTCGTCTATGGCCATTTGTGATTACAGCTCAGTAGGGATTTACTCTTCTTGGATCAAGTATTGCTTTGATACCATGAAGAAATTTGAGAAGGAATGTTGCTTCTCATCTATATATTTTTTCATCATAAATGATGGGTATTTATATACCCTAAATACTAACAAACCCAACAAATTCTAACAAGATTCTAACAATTTTATGGGGAGGAGGAAATCTGTTTGTAACTTCCTCCATGTACAGCTATAAAAAAAAAAACAGAAAATATACAACCTAATTTCTTCTTATTTTCTACAAGTAACACACCTGAAGATACAACCTTTACAAATTCCTACAATCTATAGGCACTGGCAACACAATCCTACTTATCTTTCAGCCAGGCATGAACAAATTTTAGCAAAAATACGACGACTATGGTAATACATAACATTTTGCTCTTCATCAAAGCTGTGATTCATTCTGACCAGTACATTCAGTAGATAAATTTATTTAAAATGCAAAGAAAAAAGAAGCATATCAGACAAAGAGATCAATCATGCAGTGAATGCAACCTACCACTGGAATTAATGTATACCAAATAGTAGTTTATAGTTCCTTTATTTGAATGCAGAATAAAAACATTCCCACGAGCATTATACATAACTGTAAAAGCATTAAGGAAAGACTATGGTGAAAATAATGGTAAAGTATCTAAAATTTACCATTGCCGCATAGATTAGCAATAGCGATTGAGCCCATATATTATATATAAACGATCCTCTGCTTTCCTGCTGTCATGGATAACAAACTAATTCCACCTTGAGCCATTATAAGTTCTTGATTGACTTCTGCTATGCCAGAAAAGGATGCAAATTAAATAACATCCTGGACATCAATTAAACCAACTACTTAAAATATAAAAAATCATCAATAGATAATTACCGTTCATTGCAAGATTCGCAATTGCACCTGCTGCTACTCTACGAACAGTTTCATCCTCATAGCTTCTCAGAAGCATCAGCAAGGAAGTAAGACCTCCAGCTTCAACAATCCTCTCTTGATGTGCTTCTGTTATTTTGTGTCGAATTCATACAAAGACATAAATTGGACACAGTTCAATGACAAAAGTGGGGTCACATGAGAAAATGTAGTGTCGACATTCTGAACAGAAACTGAATGTTTCTTTAAAGCAAGTTAGAGAGGTTACATCCGAAATAAGTGAAAACTGCAAAAATGTTAGCCGCACCCACGACAACTAAGAGCTGAGGTGTCAACAGAGGAGGTGAATGGACTGTGTTGGTTTGGATTTCCAAATTTTATGGCTTTATATTTCTTATTTCTACACTGTTATTATCTGCATATTTCTTGTTCTGTTTCTTCTGTTACCTTCTTCCAGCTTTCTCGGACATCAGGGTATGAAAATGAAATATTACAATTGTAATACAGATGTAGACCATTGACAAATTATTGGAAACCAAGGGGTCTGACAAATTGGCATCAAAGTGGTTGATTCTCAACCATTCTTCTATTCTCCATCTACATACTAACGTTCTTTATGTTGCTTCTCCTTTCTCTCCTTCCTCTTTTCTCTCTGATCTAAGAGTTCTTTTAAAACACACTAAAAAGAAAAGAGAGAGAACTGCTGCCATGAATGCAGAGCCAAATTCCCAAATAGTAGATATGAACTTTGACGAAACATGGGAAAGGTGTAGGAGGAAGTATGCTGAACAAAAGAAGACTCATCTCGGATCCTGGAGAGAGCTTCAGTTTAAGCAGGAAGCTGCTCTACAAGAGAACCAATGTTGTCTGGACCACAAAATTGAGGAATCAAAGATAATGTTGCAAATGATGAGCTGCAGTTTTTCCTCTCCATTGGCATCAGCTTCACCAATTGTGAGTCCCCTGGCAACATCCTCCACCGTTAACTCCTTTTCAACCTTTCCTGGAAATAATTCACCTATGGAGATGTTTGATTTGTCTTCTTTGGGAGTAAGGTCAGATTTAGCTTTATTGTTTTCCTTTAAAGAAAGAGAAACATATGGGTTCTTTCAGGCCAAAGGAATACAAGGAGCAATTTTTCGCCCTTTGGGATGGTATACTCTTTGTAGAAAAAAGACTAACAGGTATATTTCCCTTCTATTTTACCAAAATCTGATCAAGGTCCCCTTCAGATGCCTCTTCTACCTGCATTTGTACCTGCTAAAGCTTTCTTACCAACGCTTCATGGTAAAAATTATAGAGATAATGGGAATCATGAAAAAATTGAAAAAAGAAGAGTAACTGGGCTTTTAAGAAAAGAATTTACAAATTCTGCTAACGAAGTTATTAAGTGCTGGAGTTCTAACAAGGAAGAAGAAGTGTTAGTGGACAATATACAAGCTAAGAGCAAAGTCCAACTTATTGCAAGTCCATTTGAGAAAATGCAGAC
This sequence comes from Carica papaya, assembly GCF_000150535.2. The sequence goes on from NW_019014674.1 coordinate 1,137,535, forward strand.
AAAGTTTTTGTGAAAAGTTCACAAAAGAGTTAATTAAATCATGATGAAATGCACTTCAGAGAAGCTGGTTTTTTCCAAGAGTCCACTAGTATTTACTTATAAGAGTATATACTTAGCAACTGACATATGTATGTTAAATATAATCTTTATAAGCAAATGATATCTGACTTTAGTTCAAGTGAATTGTCAACTATGTACAAATGGGACAATTAGAGGCTGTTAAACAGAGAAGTTTCATTGAGAAATGAATTTTTTGTTGTTGGTGGTGAAGGTATGAATGGAGGATGTAATGAAATTGGTTCAAACTTCTCTAAGGCTACTTGGCTCACAATCCATGCATGGCAATAGATGGATATTAGTTAATACATGGGTGTATGCATATCACCCTTATAAAGATCAAGAGTTTCTTATTACAAGAGCCTACGGTTGTTGGAATACTGCCAAAATTGACCAAGTTTATCCATTAAGTGTGACTTTGGTTTCATGGAACCCATCAACTGCACTTGACAATGTTAGTAGTCATCAACTGGTTGTTTTTGGAAAGTGTTATATCAGTCGTAAATTTGAGTGGGGCAGTATTTTTATTGCTTGAAATATTTTTGCTGATACCTTTGGTATTTCATGAAGTTGAATTGTATAATACCTGCGCTTGGCTCAAGGAGCCTGGTAAAACTGACATTAATCAGGCTCCTTGACCCAAGGCAAGTACTAATTATGCAACTCAACTTCATGAAAAACAAGAGTATCAGCAAGAATATTTCAAGCAAGGTAATGATATATATGTCAACACTTTAGAAGTAACATCCAATTTTGAGAATCATAAATTTAACGACAGACAGGCACATGAAAACACACACACACACAGACATTCAAGCACAAATCTAACAACCTTAAAAAATTTTCACTCACCCTCAGCGGCTAAGTTGGCTACCACTTTTACCGCATGAATTCGTACACTGGCATCTTCTGACTCAAGCAACGACAAAATTTTTTGCAGTCCAACTATCAAAGAAATCAATAAAAACCATCAGAAGGATAATATAAGAAATTATAGGTCCGAGTAATTCCTTCCCCATTTTCTTCATAGGTTTAAGCAATGGTACTTTGAACAAATCCATTGTTCACCTTGTTCGAAGAGTGTAGGAATTGGTGCCTTCAGCATACTCCCAGAATCATTGAACTGGGAATTCCTGACTTGAGACGAGAGGAAATCCATACCAGCATAAGAATTGCCAGCTCCAGCTCTTTCAAAATATCTTCTCATCTATAAACAAACGCAAGAATAATAGTGTTGAAATTAACATTCATATCAGAGCTAAAACTGAACATTTATTTTGACAGCGTTCAAGGCCTAGGAAGTTTAAAAATGCTACGATGTCAAAGCACAAGGTTTACACCAAAGATAGTGCAAAAGGTTTGATCCAAACATGGGGGTATCTTTTAAACAGATCCTCACAAAAGAAGCTAGATCAACCAAACTAGGCAGCTACATCTGTTCTTCCCAACCAAACTAGGCAGCTACATCCGTTCTTCCCATCTTCTCTGTCCTTTTTTCTACAAGAAACTGAAGATTCTTGTAACCTCTTGCATACTACATCAGTAGTGTTATGGAAAAAAATGCAGTATATTTTTGTAGTCTAAGGACCTTAGAAACACTAAGAGCTAGTATCTTTAAACAATGGCCGAGCCTGTGGTAAGCTTATAGTTTAATAGATGGTATCAGAGTTGGCCCTAAACAACTATCATATTGGCTTTGTGGATTCTGTTTGGATTGGATATAATTTTGCAAAGGTTCTATTTGTTTGAGATCACAAAGATGGATCCATTAGAAGTTTGTAACACCCTGCATATTACATCGGTGGTGTTATGAAAAAAAAGTGTAGTATATATATTTGTAGTCTAAAGATACCAAAAGCAGTAATAGCTAGTGCTTTTGAGTGAGTCTGTGCTGGACTTGATTTTACAGTTCTCTTTAACCATTAAATCAGCAAGCAGCAATATGAAAAAATCTAGATACTCATAATTAGACTCAAAAACAAATATCCAGTGATAACAATAATTACATAAAGAAAGAGAAATATATAAGCAGACTGACTTAACATGCAAAAATCAAATACCTGGTCAGCTTCAAACGTCAATTGCAGCAACTGACTTCGCAGCATCATTATTTCTTCTTCAAGTTTCTTTTTCTGAAGAGCCTCATCCTCCAAAATCTTTTGAAGCTTCAAGATTTCTGGATTCCCACCTGCCTAGAACACCAAGATAATCCTTTATATGGCACAGCTTGGGTGTCAACAAAGGTCAAAATAATCCTCTACAAATTTATGCAAAAAATTCAAGGGAAAAACACACCCCTAACTCTGTTCGTTGACCAAGTTGACTCTTCAGCTTACTAACCTCCTCTTCAGCTGCCTTTCTCAAACAAGTTTCATTCTGAAGCAATTTCTTCAACTCGGCAACTTCCTCAGTAGAAGAAGTACCAGGCTCCTGTGGAGTAAAAAGAAGCAAAAATCGAAAAATTGTAAAGGTAACAAAGCTCACAATCAACTAATGATTAGAAAAGGCATAATTAGTTGGCTACCATAGACACTATCCCTAAGGCATAAATATGTTATTATGTGGCTGTAAACTACTTTCACATGCTCAAGAATAGAGTGTAGAATGAAGACCATATTCAATATGTTCCAGTAGGCTTAAGTAGGAAAAAATCAATTTAAATACGTTCATGAGAATTGATTTCTGGAGTAATTAATGTAGTAAGAACCCCAGAACAAGCTAAGGCAAGGAGAAAGGAGGCCACATATGAAAGTCATATACAGCAGTTAGTTGTAAGCTACCAATCACCCATGAATTCACACAAAACTTCTCTTTTCAACAACCAGAAAACAAGAAGCTGTTCTCCAGGCAAGTACCTCTCCATTACATTTACCATTCAAGAAGCTATTATGATCCTGCTTTTGCTGATTAGATATCATTGTTTCTTCCAGCTTCTTGACTGATTCCATGTACTCCATTTGAGTCTTTAGCCTCTCCTTCTACAAGAAACAACTCTAAACCGTTAATTAGGTATAAAAGCAGAAATTACGAGTATTTGCGGGTTCATGTGGAAAGAAAGAAACACGAGCTTTTTAAGGATTCTGCTCTCCTTTTGATAGGATTAAAGGTCATTGATCCCTAACTAGGGGTCATTGTTCAAAGATTCAAATATCATCCTCTCCGTGATGGAGATGACTTATGGGACTTTTTGGATGCTTTGACAACTATTTCCTGTGGGTGGCATCCTCTTGAAGCCTTGAATAAAATTTCCTTTCTATCCAAAAAAATAGAACTGTGCAGTGATTTTAAACTTAAAATTTCATCAGAACCTTACAAGTACACAAAATTGTCCCTTCTGGGGGGAATTGAGCAAGGATGGGAAGAGAAACTGAATATGCAACAGCAGTCTACTTGAACTAACCTCTAAGGCATCTGCAACATTCCTTTCAACTTCAGAGATACGATTTTGCGCTTCTAGATTTATTCTTTCAACTTCATCATCAAATGCTTTCTGTTGCCTTTCATTTTCAGCAATAAGTTTGTCCAGTTGCATTTCAAGCCTTCTAGACAAACTTTTATAATCAAACTCCTCCTTTATTTTCAACATGTTCTCCACCTTCATAGCCTGTAAGAAATGAAGTAATAACGCATCCAACTTTGCACTGTCAATTAAGTTTAGAAAATTATCTCATATATTAAAAACTGAAGTCCAAATCAATAAGCAAACAAGATCAAAGGACCAACTAAAAAAACCAAGCACTCAAATTAACCACTGAAAAAAAAAACCATCGAAAAAGTACAACCATGAAATACTAGCCACAGCATCAGTCATTATAGACCATAGTGATGCAGATTGCAGAAGCACCTAAGACTCATCACGAAGGGAATTAGTTGGATAAAAAAACTTAATTTGTACGATCTTAGTTAAATTAAGTGGTAGATTTTCTGGTAAAAGTGTCAAGCATTCACCCCAAACTGCTAGGTTTTCTAAGAAGAATCACCTAGATATTACAAAGAGGGTTAAATCGGTATCTCTTCTTAATCCCATTATTTTCTTGAATTGAATAAATAACCTAGAAGACTATTTTAATCAGTCTTACGAGTCTGATACAGAGAGTATTAAGGTACCATTGATAGGTGTGGCTAAGAAGTACAGGATCTTTTCATCTAGAGCGCTAGGGGATCCAGCTATAAGAATAACTTGTTAGAAAACTTGTTAAACTTGAGACAATTGATTGGTATGTGATTAATTACTTGAAGAACTTATTGCCACTACTTAGTTATCTCATCAGTGAGATGGAAAGAAATCAAGAAGGAACACTCATCATATTTTCTCTCTGTTCTTTAGAAGAAGCATATCACAAAGCTATCCAAATAGGAAGTATTTCAAACTCCCTTTACTTGTTATGTATCGTCCTTTACAGTAGAGTCTAATTAATTTAAGTCTGTTTCTCATCAGCTCCTCCAGCCAAGTTTTTTGTTTCCCAAGTACCTAACACTTTAATCCTCATCCTACTGGCCTCCCTAGTAGGTCAAGTGAAAGAACTCAGATTGGTAGTAGAGCATAAGTCTAGCAATTCTCGCATTTCCAAGACTAGGGGTGGGCAAAACTCTGTCCCAACTAGAAAAATGGACAAGACCAGCATGTTCGGTCTGGACCAGTCCACATATCGTCTAGTCCTCAGTCCAGGAGATTAGAGACTAAGGAGACTGATCTGTTCTGTTCCAATCTGAGTCCTGTCTGGTTAAATGATTCTTTTTTAAATATAAATGAATTCAATATATACAGATTTAATAACATGTATATGTATGTGTATATATATTTTATGTATATATATGTTTACATGTTATTTGTACAATTAGGTCTACTTTGGCCCGCTTTGAACCAAAGTAATAACATCTCAGTCTTCAGTCTGAAAATTTCTTCAAGTTCAACTATGGTCAGGTCTGGTCCAGTTCCGCACCATTGCTCACCCCCATTCGAGACTTAGGTTGTTTATCCTATTAAATACCAAATACCATAGAAAACATTGTCAGATATTTTTTACCCTCCTGAATTTGTTCTAATAAGTGCCTAAATGGTCTATCTAGGTTCAAGTTGCTATGCTTATAAACCTGATTCCTTTTCTTACCAGATCCCATAAGCCTTCACTGATTACTCTTTTCAAAACTTAGTAATTTTGTGATAATCCACAACTTGCTAAACTATTACATAATTCTTAAAACATGGACCTAATGCATATCTTCTTCATTAAACTAACGTTATGGATCGAGATAATCTCTTGCATAATACTAGTGATTTCATATATTAAAATTTTGTGCTAATAAAATAAAATTTAGGTCGGAGGAGAATTATTTTTAGCCTTCTCCCAATAAAAGATAGACTTGTCCCATTCTAACTGGGTGATTTCACATGATTTACTTTAATGTGTATATTATGCATGGGATAGAGAGGCATTTTCAGAAAATAAGGGAAGAAATTTTAGGAGGAAGAGAAGATTTTCTTTTCTTCCACAAAACAAAAAGAAGAGAGAGGAAGTAGAGAGAAAGAGAAGGATGGTGGAGAGAGAAATTTTGCTGCAAAGAGGCCAAAATCTGCTAATCAATGGACCGCATACCGAGCACCGTAAAGTCACCAATGACAACCTCCAACCAGTGAACTGCCAGAAACCCATGACAGGAAAAGAGAAAGAGTGGCCAAATCTTCCGATCAGATTCCAATCTACTCCAGCCACAAATCAGCGAGCCACCACCACTAACAAACTCCTCGGATCCCCAAGAGAAACTGATTTAGGAAGAGTCCTACCTATGCATGTATTTAGTTATGGGTTAAATCCAATTATTGAATACCCACATTGGAAATATATAATGTGTTTTCAAGTCTTTAAATCCAAGTTCTAACCTCAAAGGCCTTAATTGAGATTAGCATTGGGCAAGAGTGTGTTGCAAAGATTTTATCTTAAGTCTGCTGTGCACAACTTTACACTGCTTAAGTTGGTAAGTGGCAAATGCTGATATCCTACTCATTTTAATTTGGTAACTACAGATTCGCTACAAAGCTCTTGATACTAGTAACTTAAGCTAGGTATAGAAACTTAAATAAACTTGTGGCAATGAGATAGATTTGGAAGTTTGAGAAGTAGGTGCCTGATTATTTGTGTGACAGATGTTGATACTTCTTAAGTCAATGTCGAGATAATTTTGATAGATAATAGATAAATGTCATGGTATTGAATGCTGGAAT
>NW_019014674.1:1198892-1212317 GCF_000150535.2 Carica papaya
TTAGTTAATTGAAAGATGAAATTTACTAAAAACCAAAAATGAACTCAACAAATTTCAACTAGAATCAGAACAATGCAGTCAAGATTCTATCCAAATAGATTCTAATTTCAGTTGAAATTCCATAACTTAATTTTAATCATGTTAAATAGATTTTTTACCACATTCTAGGTAACAAGTGTAGCTTTTCACAAAAATTCTTTATGAACGTCCAAAAATAAAAGCCAAAGTGAAACTTAAACTTCAGCTGCCAACAAACGATATACAATATTTGAATTAAGAAGAATGAACTGCTGGTTTTCAATGAATATAGAAGACTAGAAACACTTTAAATAAAACCCCTCAGGGTATGTGGAGATAATTAATCAATGGAGGTTCTTATACGACAGCAGTTTCTCAACCATACTCAAGGATCTCTCTATGTACATGCATGCATGATGCACTGCAATATTTATAATTATACCGGTGGAATGGAACTTTACCTGCTAATGATACATTACAACAGGAACAGTTAATATCAGCTGCCAGTCCACTTTTGGGTTGTGAAGTGCTTGGCTTAATAGTTGTGCCACTGCCTTGAGCATTAAGGGCTGCAGCTGCAGCTATTCTCCTCTCAGCAGCAGCTGCTCTCTTCTCCCTCTCAGCAACCTGGGCGGCTTTAAGTTTCTCCTGGTCAAAGAAAACAAGAATAGATTTACATAATTATGGAAAGAAGAAAAAGTTGTAGTCAATCAAAGAGCATGATAAGACAACAAGACTTGGTTTGATATGCAAAAAGTGAGGTAAAAGGAAAAAAACATCTTTGATAATGTAAGTGTAGAATGCTACATGAGGAATTATCCAAAAAGTGTTAATTGTAGGAAAAGAATAATGTTTTTTAACATATTCTAATACCACTCTCAAGTTAAGAAGAATACCAAGTTTAACTCAGTAAACACCAATCAAAATGACTTCAAGCCAAGGACAGATTTTATGGATTTTACATGAAGGCCCAATTGCAGATAACAAATGAGTTAATAATTACGAGGGTAAGGTTTTCAAGATTAAACTAAGACTTATTTTTTTAAATAAAAAGTACGATAAAATTTATTAATTTATAAGTACTAAGGAGGTATCAATGTCGTCGTCCCCAAAATCCTCTATTATATAAAGAGAATGACCCATAATAAAAAAAACTTGAAAGTGTGAAACTGTCTATTTTTAACCCGGTCAAAATCATCTTCCACTTCCTCAAAAGTTCTCACGTTCCTCTCTTTCCACATCATCCAGCAAATAACAAGAAAAATAATACTTGCATGTCTTTCCCTCAATTAATACCTTTCCAGGCTCAAATATCTTCCCTTAATTCGTAAGTCATGGTCCACAACTTATGCACAAGCGAGTACAAAAGAAGGATGTGATTACAAGGCTCTGCCTCCCTATTGTATAGAAAACATCTACCCACTAATATTTTCTCTCTCCTCATCAGCTTATCAATAGTAAGAATACAACCACAACCTACTTTTCATTCAAAGAAAGCAACTATGGGTGGCACATTAACCTTCCAAATTTTCTAAAAAGGAAAACTGGTCTCTGTGACATCATTCTTAATCAAATAATCATAGGAAGACCTATCCGAAAAAGACCCTCTAGTACTGAGTCTCCAAATTAGTTGGTCATCATTTCTATTGATTGAGGCACACGGGAGTGTATGAAGGAGAGTCTCATAATCAATAAGTTCCTAATTGTTGAGGTTTCTCATAACTCTTAAATGTCATTCCCTTTCCCCCCATTATCTCTAAATGACTCATAAACTGAGATATTCTTGTTTCGTGCAAGAGCATAGATATGAGGGAACTATTCTATGAAGGATCCCCCTCGTAACCAAGCATCCTACCAAAAACAGATTTTGTCCCCAGTGTCAATCCTCCACCTAAAACAATCTTGGAATTTATTTATGTTCATATATTTTTTTTCATATCCCCTTTCCGAGCAGTCTAGTCAACACTTTGAAGTACCACTCTCTATCCACGATTCCGAACTTCGCCACTATCACCCTCCACAATAGGATACCATTTTTCATTCATGACTCTCCATCACCACTTACCCTGCAAAGCTGAATTCATATCCACTGAAGATCTTAAACTCAAACAACCTGAGATATTGGCTTTGTAATCTTTTTCTACACCACCAAATGATATTTTTTCCTATCCGCTAAGATTTTTTACTCAAATATCATTTGAAATTATTTTTTGTGACCTATGATGGTAAAAGCTTGAGCTACTAGCCTAGAAATAGACTAACTTTGTCATTTATATTCTAATAGAAGATTAGGTCAGGATAATATTTCCGATACTACTACTTTTTCTTGTGCTTTCTTGGCATTAAGGAGTCAAGTTGGTCATTATTTTATAGTCGGTCTAACCTCTTCAGAGAGCTGTGATCCACCAGTAAGTTGAGACTTTCCACCTGTTACAGCATCATGGGATAAGGAAGCCTGTGCCTGCATATGCACATTACAAGAATCTCAAAAAAAATAATAATAACAATTGGCTTATTTGGAACTTGAAAAAAAGAAGTTAAATTGGACAAAGTAAGACATCCAAACAAAATGGAATTGATAATCCAAAATGGTCTTTTAAGTGCCATGGGCGGGCAACTTCTATGTTCTTTAATATAACACAACAGAAATAAAACTTAGTATTTACCTTAGCCTTCTCTCTTGCTCTACGTAATTTTTTCAATTCTTTTGCCTTTGCTTTCTTCTTGGCATCTTTCTCTGCCTGAGCAACCAAATATGGAAGAGAACATGAGTTCAAGCTATATAGTCAAGATGTTCCACAATTGAAGACAGCACAGTTTCCAAAATGTCTCAAAGATGTAGTAGTATAAACAATTTTAAGCATTTTCAACTATCAACTATCTCGGCAGCACACTGAATTCAAGCTTCACCGGAAGACTTGAGTATGTACCTGTAAATTAGGCTCTTAGATATAGTTTTACTAACAAAATGAACTCATTTACCCAAAATACTATACTCATCACTTAAAAAGAATCATATTCCAAGGAAGGAAAATAACTCCATGCTCAGAGAGAATTTATCCCTATACATCATGGTTACTTGCCTCACATAAATTTAAACTACAAATCTGAAGAAGCAAAATGGTTGTAAAAATGCCTAAAACCAATAAAATAATTACAAAGACTCCACAATGATGCTGCAGTGAAAAAGACTGCATAAAGACACTGTATGGAAATAATTTTTTTTTCCATATTTTAGTAACCTACAGTGAGATATAGGAAAATCAAAATTTTTTCATGCTTCAGTAATCCTTCATTGTCAGAAAACTTCATTGCAGACCAACTGATTTGTAACTCAAATAGAAGGACGAGATGTAGTGAGAACTAACAAACGCAGAATAGCAATAAAATCAGAACTTCAACTACCTGCTTGGCAGCTTGAGATTCCTCCATTTCTTTTGTTAAGGCACTGGGTACCTTAGCAGCATCCCAATCCCACTTATCAGGATTCAAGGCCATAAACCGTCTGAAAGTATTTCTTACTTCCTTCTCGCTTGCCAGCATGTATGGGGTTCGTCCCCTTTCATCTTTGATGCAGGGATCCAAACCCTGTTCAAGAAGTTTCATAACTTCCTGCATATTTCTAGATTTTGCTGCTTCATGCAAAGGTGTTGATACACCATGAATTTCTCCACTCTCACTCTCTTCTGACACTTGTTCTTCAGATTTTCGCTCAATAGACAAACTTCCAATTTGACTCTTGCTATTCTTGTTGACTATGTCCTCTAGGCTGGAACCTTTATTGCCATCATTAACCGTGCTTGAGGCTGACATTATGTTTTCCTTGGGTCCAGGTAGAGATTCCATCTCCTCTGTTTCATAGGCAATCTGTGTTAATTGGTTATATATTCGCTGCACTTCCTTGAAGGTAGGCCTTCGAACAGTGAATGGGACATTTCGGATGGAACAGAGTTGGTTACTGAAACGAGGTTTCTCCCCATTGAAAATCAATTGACGATTGTTTGAAGGAGCATGAATGAAAACACAAGAGGAATTATCAAAATAAGGCTTCCAACCAGCTAGTAGTTCTTGAATTTCCTAGATATTTATGAAAAGACAATCAATGAGACAGACTCAGATATCTTCTAGAGATAGTAGCAATGTAAATTGCAGTAAAAATAATTGGTTGTTTCTGTGACTACCTTCTTTAATGCAAGTTCATTGTGCCGGCGTAGTGAAGCTCCAGCAGAATGAAGAGACTTTCCGCTCCCATCTTTCAGTGACTGTTTTTTACCATGCTTGGCCCTTACTACATATCTGAATGACAAGGAACATATATAAAGCATATTCAAGTCAATAATAAGCAGTTCTACTGATGCACAAAACTTACGCAATAAGGCCTTAGACCAATTTTTCTTCAAGCACGACCGGAGCACAAGCACTTATAATAGATAATCCTACTGTATACAGAGAAAAATACCTGTGAAATGTTTTGTGAGCCACAATCAAGTTACCATCATAAACACAGCCAGCAAAGTGGCCACCACTTGCAAGCAGCACAACCCTCAATTGCTTGTTATCCCTAGTCTCATGAATAACAGATTTCAATCTCTCAATCAATTCGTTCTCTCTCAAGCCCCCGTTGCCATTAACAGAAACCGCTTTCTCATTCTCATATAACACACCTTCAGACTCATCTAATAGTAAGCTCTTCCAAACTGAAACTCTGTCGCCAGTTTGAAGACATAGGAACAGTTTCTTCTTGGCATTCCCAACCAGTCCCCTCCGAGCATCATTGCAAGGGTGTGATCCAGTGTCAGCTTCATCCTCAGAGCCAGATATACTTGAAACATCATAATCTTTAAACGAATCAGATGTCAACTCATCAAAATCTTCCTCCTTCACAATATCCTTCCCAGCAATCGTAAGCTTCACCTAAAACCACCAACAGCCAAACAACAGAAATCTCAAAACCTACGAATCAAATAATCAGGAACCTTATTGGATCTAAATTATCTAATTCTTTTATTTATACATCCTAGCGATCCCCACACCACATAAACACAAATAAATTTGGAATCTCCAATGAACATAATATCCTGAAGTGTGAAACTTACCAAGCTCAAGCGTTCGGCCACATTTGGAAACTCAATCAAACTCAATGAAAACTTTCTTAGCATCGCTATGATTCTAAATCGAATTTCATAAAACTTCATCATCACCATTAGCTATAGCTCCTAGTTTATTCAATTTGAATTCATTTTTCTAAATGGAGTTAATCAAATTAAAGATATATTTTTTTCGAATACATTATCCCGACCGAAAGCAATAGAACTTACGTTCAAACGATGAATATCTGACTTGAAGTGAGAGCGCTGGTCCTGGAGAGAGTCGAACACCGCTTTACAAGTGTTGCAGGTCCATCGAGGTAAACTGAGGCCGTTATTCGAAGTTTTCTCTTCTGTAACACAGGTCCTGTTTAGGTTTTTAGCAGCGGAATTATCGGAGGCCGATATTTCCTCTTGTAGTAAAGTTGTGGTGGCAGACAGAAGCCGACACGAGTCGAAGAAGTTGGCTGGCACATCGAATACCGAACGGTGTCGCTTCTCTATGGGATTGACGGTGGTCGCCGCAACCGTGGCAGTTGTAAGTGGTTGCGTTGCCATGGCCTTGACGATCGAGGTTCTTCCTGATAGCCCCTGCGGCTGATTGCTCCTCTGATTGAGGCTGTGAATTACTGCAATTTTATCAAACGATGTCGTTTGATGGATGCTGTTTGCTCCGTCTGGCAAATGAAGTGTATGCGGAAGTCATGGCAGCCATCCTGAGTCGAATGGCAAGATCCATTTTCATCGGGCCTCCATTTCATTTTATTTTGTATTAATTAATGAAAACATCTTTTACGGACTTCTTCTCATTTCTTGGGTAAGCCCAAAATTATTTTCTTCCATGGACCTTTTAAATTTAATTTTTTTCTTCAAATCTGTGTGATAGTTGTATCTTAATTTTATTTATATTATTATCTTTTATATATATACTTTAATTTATTATGAACTGGTTGTATCACGTTGATTAGATATTAGTGGGCCAATGAATGAAGCCGGCAGACATGGTGCAGGAACCAATTTTAAGTATTCAATGCAGACAGCAGAAGAGATGAATAACTGAAATAAAAAATGAAATCAACTTCAGATTTGTGGCAGTTCTGCAACAAATGGACACGGGATTTTAGTCATTCACACCATTCGTCACTTCTATTTACTGTTGCCGACGGGTCTGTATATCTTCGTCAATTCACCACCTCACCATTTATTTAAATACATTACACTAAATTAAAATTAAAGTTAACTACTCCCATTAATAACAAACTCCATATAATTCCACGTGTCTTTATTACTTGTTCAAGTGTATGGATGGGTGGAGCACTGCCACGTGGCAGTTAATCATTTTAACTCACTCCACTCTCCATGCTCCGCTTACAGTTAACACTAATCACATCTCTAGGATTCTGGAAAGATCGATTTAAAAGAAAATAAGAACCACAACGACAACAATTCAAGAGAGAGTTAGTTGAAGCCAAAAACCCAAAACGCCATACAAGAAAGTGGAGCCCACGTGCTCTGTCCACGTGGGCTCCAATCTTCACCTTTCATCACAGAAAACGAAAAAAGTTGAGATTAAAATAATAGACCGCGTAACACCCGATCCTAACGAGAAAAAGAAAACGCCACTCAGTGGATTGGCTGGCAAAGAACACTGTTCGTACTTGTAAGCGTCACTCCACTACTAAACTCGAAGTGGAAATATGTTAAATTAAAACTAAAAATAAATATAAATTAAAAATTAAACTCTCTAATCAGTACTAACAACGGAAAAATAATACAAACGCAAATCCGAAAAAAATAAGAAAAAATTAAATAAAAAACAAAGAACGCGAACGACGAACCGGAAAATGGAAGAAATTAACAGGCGTTCTCCATAAATACTGTTCAGAACAAGAAAACTGTGGAAATGACAGTGGCAGAGATGATCATCAGTAAGGAGAACAATGCAGGTGCACTCACGTGAACGGCGTCGTTCTCCGCCTTGCTATTTGCCGATGAATCTGGCGCGTCAGCTGGAGCTGCCTCCGGCGTATCCATTGGAGGAGCCGGCGGCGATGCCGCTCTCGGAGACGGCGCCTCTGCTACCGGAGCCGGAGCTGGAGTGGCTGGTGATGGAGATGGACCAGTAACAGGCTCTGGTGCCGGTGCCGGAGACGGAGATTTGCTGAACAAAGCTTTGGGGAGCAACACGCTGTCGACGGCGAAAATGACGACTGGTGTTGAGTCAAGAATGGTTTCCGCGATTCTGGATGAGTCAACCCCTGTGTGGAGTGTGACTTCGTCGCCAGCAGTCGTTGTAGTCAGATCGAACTTTCCAGCGCCATTAGAGGCCAGAGTTGGAATCGGATCTTTGGTGGTCTTCAAGGTTCCTTTGGGGCTGTAACCAGCCGAAGCGTGGTATTGTAAGAGCGCGACCATGTCGGCATTAGTGAGCTTGCTTAGATCGGGGACATCATCATCCTTGAAGGCCTCGTCGTTAGGTGCAAATACTGTCAAGCCTTTCTCGAGCTCCGACTCGTAGGTCTTGATCACACCACTCGTCACAAGCAAACTGGCAAAAGTCTTACATCCAGCCTTCTCAAGCAAAGCCGTTATGTTAAAGTCCGAAGCCGACGGAGCCGGAGCCGTTAAGATCCCCGGCGCTATAATAGGCGCGCTAATTTGCAGCACTGAAATATTGTAGGGGATTTGCTTAACAGATTTGGCATAAGATGATTCCAGCTTCGAGCCAGGAGCCGCCGAGCCGAATCCGACTTTTCCGCCTTGGAGATCGGTAATGTTGACAAAACCGTTGTTGCCAGGAGCGTGTCCAGTGGTCTGATAGAGAGTGGTGGTCAGAGTGGTGCCTTTGGAGATCTGATGGAGCTTCGCAGGATCATAGTAATCGAGCAAAACAAGGAGGCTAAGCACATTCTTGATGACGCTGAGGGGATGCTTGGCTGTGAGGGCAGACATAGCTCCATTGTCGAGGACAAGGCAGGTGATAGTCTGACGGCTGTTGATCTCATCGTCCAGCTTCGTTTGACTCAGGTAGCTGTTGAATGAGGAGTACTGGGGGAATCCAGATAGGATCTCAGTTATGTTGTGAGCTTTGGCGGAGATAGCTAGTACACCGAGAGAGAAGAGAAGGAGATGGAGGGGGCGTAATGCGCTCATTGTGAACTTACAGACTCGGCAGACGGGGAGAGAGAGAGAGAGAGAGAGACGATTAGTGTTTGTGAGCAGAGAAGGAATCGAGCTAAAAAAAGGAAGAAGTTGTTGAGGGAAGTAAAAGTTTGTTAACCATGGTTAAGCGTTGGTGTTAACCATGGTTAATATGGGATTTAACCATGGTTAAATTATGGTTGGGAATTGGGGCCATGTGGGAGGAGGGCAGGCCACCAGGCACCAAGTACCAGGCACCAGGCATGCTTTGGCCTCACAGCTGGAAATGTAAAGGGTTTTGTGGCAAGATATGATACGGTACGCTCTTTTTCTCTTTTAAGTAAAATGACAAAAATGGGCTTCGCTTTTAATGTTATGCCATGATTGTGTTTACAACGGTTAATAACCAAGGTAGACCCATAGGTCACTGTGGTTCGGTCAGGTTACCGGCGTTGATTCAACGCATGGTCAATGCACGGCGATGCTTCTATTCTGCCCATAATTTCAAATAGGGGGCCTTAGCCGACAATGCAAATTGGATTTTCTCAGGATCCAAATTATAACTATGTGGAAATATTTAATTATTTTACTAAGTTTCGTTTAATTATTTTTCTTTAATTCCTACTAAAAATTAATTTGCAATATTAAATGTTTATATGTGAACAATCAAATTTTAAATTAAAGGACCTATTTAATTTTATAGTTACATTAAAGTAATTAAAATTTTCTTTATTTTAGTGAGAAAAAAATTAAGTTTGAATATTTTAATTTCATTATTAATATTCCTTCTAATTTTATTTATTTTAATAGTAATGTTATAAATTTTCATAAAGCAGTGGAATAGCATTAATACATATTAATTTTAAGAAAAACATTAGTACGTATATATTATATCTCTTTTAGTAGACATATAATAGGGTTAAATTTTATAATGAGTAGAATATTGATTAAAATTAGTCAAAATCCATTAAACTTATAAACTGATTATAAGTGATCATACTAATTGGTATATATAATATAAATAAAAAGTTATTTCAAATTAAAAAAAAAACTAGAAGTATAATAAAATTATTATTATAAGAAACAATAAAAATAGACATAAGAAAAAAAAAATTACTATAACAACGTATAGTGGGCAATTGTAAAGTAAGAGGATAAGTGCTATAGCAATAATAGTACGCGGTGGTCATCACAACTTTCTCTCTAAAAAAAAAATAATAAAAATAAATATTGTTAGAATATTTTATTGTTTATATCGTTGTATATATTATTAATTTTTGATATATTATTAATTTGATACTAACAAATAAAAATTCAAAAAATTAAAAATTAATTACTTATTTTTATTTTTAAAAAATATAATAAATATTTTATTTTTGATGTTAAGAAACACTGAAATTAAAGTAGAATGTTGAAAGCTCCAAGTAAATAAGAAATAAGTTATTTCTACCATAGAAAAGTTACAAAATTTACGGACATAAAGAACATAAAAGTGGATTGTGGTCGAGAAAAAAATGTGAATTGGTATATGAAGAACAAATTATTAATGTCCAGAAAAAACTTTTTTGGGCTGCTTTACTCAATATTGATTGAAGGCAAAAGAAGTTTGAACAAGTAGAATTTTAGTTGATTCAAAAAGGTAAGAAGAAAACAAAGTGCTAAACTGAGAATCTAGCATGCCTCAAATTCAAGCAACATATTCTTTCATATAAAAGAACTAAGAATTTAAAAAAAAAAAAAAAAATAGGAGACCGTTTCTTCAGGAAGAAGTTTGAACTTTAATTTGTTAAAAAATAAAGTGGAACTTTGTTGGCATATTAATAAATGGTATGTGTATATATAAATATATATATATATATATACACGTGTGTGTGTGTGCGCGCGCGCGTGCCACATAATATTATTATTGTGTATATATATATATATATACGTGTGTGCGAGTATACCCCATAATATTATTATTAACTGTACAACTTGTTTTTATTTTTATATTTCTTTTGCAGCAAAAGGGATTAAAAAAAACAATGGCTATATAGGCAATTAAGTGAGCCCAAACAATATCATAAGTATTCAAATCAATATAGGGTTTAAAGGCTTCCAGAACTGTGGGTGTTGAACAATGCCCTCCAAGATATTGTGTGTCCATCTAGCAAGGCGGTTCATGTACATGTTTGTCTATCGAAAAATATTAAAAATGTATATCTCTTAATTGTGAGTAAGAAGGTCCCTCAATCGGTATTCGATCTCCGAGGCAAAGGGGTCATCCTACCATAATGTTGGAGGACCTGCATAAGGCATGCAAATCAAATTTGAGAATTAGCTTCCTAATTCCCTTATCCAAAACTATCTCAAGACCATCCAAAGCAACAAAAAGCTCAACAATCATCAAAAAAATTATGGCTAGATTACACATAAATCCTACCACCCAATGCCCATAATTGTCACAAAATGATAACACAAATAGTAGTAACCCCTGGCTCGCCTAAGGTCAAGTCGTCCGTATCAAGTTTAAACCAATCTCTAAACGGTGTTGGTCAGTCCACCTTAGAACTGCAGATGCCTGTCTTGTTCTAAGGTCTTGAGTACTCCTCCCATGAGCAATATGGAACTCTAGGGCCAAATTAATGATATCCAGGCTAGAAGGGTTGTGAAGATCTATCTCATCTGTACTATGTACAAAGTGATTTTTTCCCTTCATACAAGCAAATTAGTGGCAGCAAATATCGATTTTTCATTCGTGAAACCATGGTGACTCGCCTCCTTCTTAATGCTCTAATTGATCAACATGTCAAAAGGAAGCGAAAACATTAAAGTATTTAAAATCAATTAAGTTATTTTATACCTGTTTAGAAATTGTGCAATCTCTAAAGGCATGCATGAGGCTCTCACTACATTGATGGCACCGAGGGTATTGGTCGTCCTGTATGAGATGTCTCTTATTCCTTTTCTCATTAGTGATGAGGCATTTAGAGGCAAGAAACTAAAAAAATTGTCAAACTCTTTTGAGTAACAAAAGTGCCCAAATATTCTTTCAATGATTTCTAGAGCCAATAGTGTTCTCATCACTAAGATAATTATATGCCCCTTTGACAATCACCTTGCAATTTGTTAGTGTAATTCATCTCATCTCATTCGAGGTTTTAGTGATTCAAGATATACTAATCTTAAAAAATTTTCAAACACACCAAATGTAGGAAAGAAGTCGTGAATTCATTCCACTTCTAAGTAGTTGCACAATGAAACTATGCAATCCCTACTCTCAATGTCCATATGACTTTACACAAATGAGTTCAAAGGTCAGTCCCCTTTCCATATATCTTGCCAAAACATTATGGTGTGCCCATTATCCAATTATAAAGTTCAATTATCCAAGTTATCATTATCGAGAGTGTAAAATGATAACCAATTTGCCATGGCAAGTAAAAAACCATTGGTAATTTCTTTTTTTTCCACATGCTCAATATGGTCTTTTTACTATATTTTTGGAAATAGCTTTACCAAAATGAGTAACATGAAAATCAATTAACTAACAATATATAGTACTTCGCCTTTGTACATTTTTTTTTTGGTTCAAAATATTAAATTTTCACTTGTACTTTTTTTTTGCAATTCTAACATCTATATTTTCAAATAACTTTTGGTTTAATATGTGAGCATTAATATAGACTAACATTGTTAATAGAAGTACCACGTAGACCTAGCTTTCTCATGTGTCAGATTCTAGGTAGGTCAATATCTATGTTAAAAACCATGTAGCAGCCCCGGAAATTTAAAATGAAAATTATATTATAAATATCAAATGCGGAAGCAAAAACAAAATTTGATTAACATCCCTTACACTAAAACCAAAAACATGCTCACAAAATATAAAAGATTAAACTACCTAAAGGGGAAACTTGAAAGTAAAAACTACGAATGTGACTATGGAGTCCTTAGGCGTCCCCTTCGTCGTCCTCCTGCGGAACCGGCTCGGGAACGATGTCCTCTTGATCTGAAATGATTAAATAAGGAATGAGCTACACTAGCCCAGTAAGGACATCACGATATCTCACCGTCACGGAGGTAAAGGTGGGTAGAAAACACAAAAAGACCAATGGAGCATAATTTACAACAAATCCTTTTATTAATAATAAAACCTTTACCATTCACTTACCTCGGTGAAATTCATAAAACAATATACGAAAGCAATAACATCATCATCATCATGAAAACATATATATGAACTGTATAACATAATACCTATCAAGCTTTTCGTAATTTAATCGTTACACAACATATTTTCCTCATTTATCAGCCCACTAATATCCATGGGGATCCATAGGGGTCCCGCTACCCGTTAACCCTTAACACTTGAAATCATATTACAGGGCCGTCCCCATACCCCGTCCGGTATGGGTGCCAAACCATAGACCTCATTACCCCATCCGGTATGAGGGTGAAACGGGCCGTCCCCATACCCCGTCCGGTATGGGCGCCAAAACACATAAGATCTCCATACCCCGTCCGGTATGGGAGACCACAATCCCGGTAGGGTTCCCTACGGACCCGGTCCGTCCACCATCTCCCAGGATATCAAGTCAGGCTGACCATATTATACAATTTCCATTTACATAATCTTTCATTCTCTTTTTCCCTCAGTCAACATTATCAATCACATACAAACAAGCAAAACGATAATTTATGCCAAACAGACAACATACAGCATCAATATCCCGGTCATTCAATCCATAATTAATAAAACAGTAGAATATGCACATAAAACTATAAAATGAAAATATCAAATCTCATACTGCATTTAAAACTGTAAACAGGCCAAATAACAGTTAACCGACAAACACACTAGACTCGGGCTCCATTAGCGACCTTAAGCAATTTCACACATTCGTTGATTCATGAAATACCATTTTATCATTTATTGAATTTTAAAACCGTGATAGGAAATAGGGTGAGGGGTCCTTACTCGTTTCGGGGTCCGAACACGGCTTCATAGTGCGCCTACAGACTGTCCCTAATTTTCCCTGAATTTTTCTCAGGAACTGAAACGCACTACTGGTACCTGCACATGTTCCAAAAAAAATCCCAAATTAGGCCCAGGGCCCCTTTCGGCCCATATCGCAACTCCGGCACGGCGGCTCCGCCGTGCTCCGGCGACGGCGCCGCCGCTTGCGGCGGCGATTTA
>NW_019014674.1:1218775-1229462 GCF_000150535.2 Carica papaya
CTGTCTGACCTTCCATCGCTTTAACAGTTTTAGCCACCCTTGCAGCGGGAAGATCCAGAGCCACTCCAGTACAACCATACTCCTCCACCGTACCATCCAACACCACCACAATACAATCCGGAGCCTCTACTGCATCATCCGATATCACCACAGTACAATTTGGTGCCTCCATCATATCATCTGATACCACTACAGGGCCACCCGGCCCCTCCCTAGTACAATTCAATCCCTCTTCCACGGGATCCAATTCCACCCATGATGGACTCAGGCTGTATTTAAAGGTAAAAAGGACTAAACTCATCTACTTTTACAGGAGTATCTTTTTTTGAAATGGTCGATTATTAGTTAGTTGAGACAGAGAAGACCTTTACGACTCATGGGGTGGTTACCGAACAGAAAGTTGTACTTGTCACCTACATGCTTGTGGGAGAGGTAGGTCACTAGTGGTAGCTCAAGTAGGCTACCTTGCCCATTCTAGTCACTATGATAGCCTTCAATGTAGAATATCTCCTAGAGCACATCCGACATTTGAAGAAAATGAAGTTTGCACAACTAGCCCTTGATGATATAACTGCATCGAAATATACTTGAAGGTTCTTAGAGCTGGGCCGGTATTCCCTCGAGAGCATGATAGATGAAGGCATGAAGGCAAAGATGTTTGAGTGGGGCCTTCGTCTTGATATTAGACAACAGCTGTACGTATTTGAGCTTAGTATTTATTCAACTATTTTGGCCAAGACACAGCTAGTAAAGAGGAACCTTCGCATCTTTCCTCCAGTAGTGGGGAATCCCAGATCCTCAGTTTCACACTGTAGACTAGCATCCACTGCACTAGTTCAACAGAACAAGAGACCTAAGCTAGTGACTCAGGCTCATCCTCAGGCTCTAGAAGTGTTCAACATTATGCAAGAGAGTGCCCACGAAGTCAGAATCAGGTCAGACCTCCTATCCAGAGTAGAGATTACAACCTCACTCAGTAGGATGCTGAAACCAACCCAAACGTGATACAAGATATCTACATTGTCTGTAATTACCTTGCACATATTTTAATTGATACTGGTGCTTCACATTCATTTGTCTCATATGCTACACCAAACTTGAATGTATTACCTGAAACACTTGATTATGTATTGTTTATGTCTACTTCTTAGAGTACGACACTACTAGGGGATGTTATATGCAAAGTTTATATCATAGACATAACAGATATAAAATTAAGTGTGGACCTAATAGAGATTGACACGGGAGACTTTGATGTAATCTTAGGAATGAATTGGTTAGCGGTATATTATGCCACCGTAGATTGTTTTAACAAGAAACTTGTAGTCAACCCTCCTAATGAAGAGTCATTTATAAGTTAATAAAAATTTTAAATATTATTCCTCATGACAATTTCCTTATTATAAAGTTCTTTAACTCAATTATTTTCTCTACACTAGGCAAACTTAAGAAAAAAATTTGTATTCAAGATATCCCAGTAGTTCGAGACTTCTCAAATGTATTTTCTAATGAACTATCTAGACTATTAGTGGACAAAGAAGTTGAGTTCACCATAGATCTTAAGCTGGGCACCCAGCATATCTCAGTTTTCCTTTGCCGTATGAGTAATGTTGAGATAGAAGAGCTGAGGAAACAGATCAATGAATTGCAGGATAGTGGGTTCATCCAACATAGTGTGTCCCCTTAGGGTGCTGGAGTCACATTTGTAAAGAAAAAAGATGAGACGTTAAGATTATGTATTGAATACAGAGGATTGAATAGGGTCACGATCAAGAACAAGTACCACATCTTGAGGATTGATGACCTTTTCGACCAGTTGTAGGGTGCACAGGTCTTCTAAAAAATAGACTTGCTTTCATGTTACTATCATGTAAAGATTAGGGCAGAAGACATTTCCAAGACAACCTTCAGAATCAGGTACGGACACTATGAGTTCCTGGTCTTGCCATTTAAATAAACAAGATTTTTAAAAAATTTCTAGATCAATTTGTCGTTGTATTTATCAATAATATCTTGATATATTCAAAAAGTAGAGAGGAACACGTTCACCACCTGACTCATATTTTGCAGGTTCTTAGAGAAAAGAAGTTGTATGTAAAATTGAGTAAGTGTGGGTTTTGACTCAAGTAGATTACCTTCATAGGGCACATCATATCAAGGGATGGAGTGTCAATAAACCCCAAAAAAATTGAGGTAGTGCTTGGTTGGGAGAAATTAATCTCGGTCAAAGAGATTCATAGCTTTCTGGGAATTGCAGGTTATTACCGCAAGTTTGTTGAAAGATTTTTTAGCCTAGCCGCTCATTTGACCCTGCTAATAAAGAAGAATGTTAAGTTTGAGTGGAACGAGGACTACGAAAGGAGCTTTATAAAATGCAAGAAGCGATTGACTACTGCACCTGTGTTGGCTTTACCGAGTAGGACAAGTTGATATACAGTTTATAGTGATGCCTCCTACTTGAGGTTGGGTTGTGTTTTGATGCAGCAGGAGAATGTTATAGCCTATAAATCCAGAAAGTCGAAGAGTCATGAGAAAAACTATCCCACCCACGACTTAAAACTTGTTGTTATTATCCACGCCTTGAAGACCTAGTGCCATTACTTGTATGGGGAAATTTTTGAGATCTATACTAATCCTAAGAGTTTGAAGTACATATTCACTTAAAAAGATCTCAACATACATCAGAAGCATTGGATAGAGCTCCTCAACGACTACGACTACAATATTTTATATCACTCGGACAATGATAATGTGGTAGTCAACGTGTTTAGTACAAAAAGTGTAGGTATGTTAGCTCATCTAATGGTTTCTGAATGTAGGGTAATAGGAGCCGCACAACAGATGTGACTTCAAAACTTAGAGAGAATTACATGCTTGGCCTACCTGGCTGTTTAACCTGAATTGATTCAGAGAATAAAGAAAGCTTAATCCACTGATTCCACCCTAACAGCTCTTAGAAAGGATACAAAATAGGGAATAAATTTAGAATTTTGAGTCTTTGCCGATGAGTTGCTCAAATTTTAAGATAGAGTGTGTATTTCAGGTGACAGTGAATTGAAAATGGACATTATGATAGAGACTCATAGCTAAGAGTTTATCATGCATCCCGAAAGTACTGAATATATCAAAGTATGTAACCTCGATTTTGGTGGAGCGTGATGAAAAAAGAGGTAGCCGACTTTGTTTTCAAGTGTCTAGTATGTCAATAGGTTAAGACAGAGCATCAATGCCCAAACAGGCTACTTCAGCCATTATCGATCCCGAAGTGAAAGTGGAAACATATCATAATGGATTTCGTGACAGGGTTGCCTAGGGCACACTCAGGACATGATGCCATTTGAGTAATTGTCGACTGGATCACCAACTTTTCTCATTTCTTGGCTATCAAGATGACCGACCCCTTGAACAAGTTAGCAAAAATGTATATCCGGGAGATAGTTAGTTTACATGGAGTTCCAGTGACAATAGTATTAGATAGAGATCCCAGATTCACTTCTCAATTTTTGTCTAGTTTTCAGCAAGTTATGGGAATGAAACTATCCCTTTGTATCGCATTCCACCCTCAAACCGATAGACAATTAGAGAGAACGATTCGCATACTGGAGGATATATTCCGAGCTTATGTTCAACACTTCGAGGGCCATTGGGATGTTCATCTACATTTAATAGAGTTTGTCTACAATAACAGCTACTAGACAAGTATCGACATGACTTTATACGAGGCATTGTATGGTTGCCGATCTGTTGGGAAGAGGTGGGTAATAGAAAATTATTTGGCCCAGATCTCTTTGAGGAAACTACAGCCAAGGTAGTTAAAATTAGGAAGAACATCCAAACAGCTCAGAGTAGGAAGAAGAGTTATGCAGGCACCCGGAGGAGGGATTTAAAATTTGAAAAAGGTGATCAAGTGTTTCTTAAGGTCACAATTTTTAAGGGGAATTAGCAGGTTTGACAAGAGGGAGAAATTAAATCCCCGGTTCATTGGACCATTTGAGATCTTTCACTGGATTGGTACGACCATCTACAGACTAGCACTACCTCCAGAGCTATTTAGGGTTCATAATATGTTCCATGTATCCATACTACACAAGTACAACTCGGACCCCTCATACATCCTATTCCACGAGCCCTTTTCACTTTAGGAGGATCTATATTATAAGGAGGTGGCGGTAGACATTGTAGACCAGAAGAGTAAAGTACTTCGCAACCAAAAATTTTTTTTGGTCAAGGTCTTATGGCAGAATCATACGTATGAAGATGCCACTTGGGAACTGGAATCAAGCTTCAATGCCCAGTACCCTCAGCTGTTAGATTGAGTAAGAGAATGACTAATTTGAGGGGCAAAAAATTCTTAAAGGAGGGAAGATTGAAATTTTGAGAAAAAATGAATTAGGGACAAGATTGAAAATAATTTTGGGAAAAAAAAGTGAAATTTTGAGTTCGGGGGGTGTTTTTGAAAGAAAAATTTTAAACAGAGGGTTAAAGTGTAAAAAAAAAAAAATCGGTCACGTGGAAGGACCCAGTTAGCAATCCCGATGAACCAGAGCACGGTATGTGTCAAATACGCTGACGTCAGCACCATGTGGGAGGCCATACGATCTGCATGCCCAGCAATCCAACAGTCCAGGTTCAATCTACATGCGTGAATGACTCAGAATCGGTCCCTCTTAAGTGCGATCAGACGGACGAGATCAATTGTAATAAACGGTCAAGATTCGTTTCCTTATTAGGTGCGATAGGACAGACGAGATCAATCATGATGAACAGTCCAGATCGACACGGGATAGGTATAAATATCTTGCATTGTAGGAGAACCCAAAACCTACCAGCCAGCCCCTGCAGGCAAAGAAAAATAAGGCACTGGAGAAGGATGCTGACCACTGATTCTTGCAGCACCAGAGCCACTGCCGATTGCCAAAAAAAGTAAAATTTTCCCATACTCGCTCAGAATTAGATTTTTAGCATGTTTGTGTCAGAGCAAGAGGGATGGCGGGTAAGTTAAAAATCGTGGATAAGGCCCGGCAGAGTTGTTGCGGCCAAAACCCAAAAAAATTCCTCTAATGAGCCCTTCTTATTTCTCGTTTTACATGATTTTTTGATCATTGTGTTCTCCGTTCTTTTCTGTGTAGTTTAGCTGAAGAAGGAATCTCAGTCGCGAAGGAGGATCGGTGGAGTCGCCGGACCCAAACCCCCCCCCCCCTCTCCCAGGTTTGATTTTTGTGATTTTCTCACCAACGAAGGTCTCATAACATTTTTTTCTGCAGGGATACATGTAAAACTGGCAAAAACTGACCAAAATCGGCTAAAACTGGCTAGACCGACGCGAACCACCACCGTGGGTGGCGAAGGCGGCGACGTGCTGGAATCCCAAAATTGGCCGGAAAGAGATTTGGGCACCAATTTTGGATTTTTGAAATATTTTTAGGTACGTGACGAGTGTTTTGAATTCTGCAGGAAAAATTTAAGAAATTCAGTACCCGTTAAGAGGCGTAATAGATAACGCAACGTCTCGAAATATCGATCCAGGTAAGGATCCCTCACCCTATTCCTCGTTACAGTAAATTGAGACTTAGTGATGTATAATTTTATGTATTTGTGAAAAGTTAGAAAATCTTAAAAATAATTACATATTAGTAGTGGAGTCAAAACCGGTTAGTTTATAATTGTCTTAATATTTTATTTGTTTTCCTATACTATCCTACTTGCTTGTTATCGTATTGTACATGCTCTTAATTTATAGTTTCAATTGTCTAATCAATTTATCTGTTTTATTCAGTTATCTAGTTACTTGATTCCTTGTTATGATAAACTATATCATTTTCATAAATATCGTCTAATTGATCTGTTAATATAATATGAGATATTGGTATGCGTTTGTTGGTTGTTTTGCTTGATGATAATCTTTATGTGAAAGACTTACTGGGTACCCAGGGAAAGGGCGAACGACCCTAGTATATAAGGAACCCTACCGTGAATATCACCTCAATCAGACGGGGCTAGAAAGTCCCATACTGAAAATATTTCGGAGATATAGTTTACCCTTATACCGGATGGGGCATCGAGGCGATGGAATATTTAGTGCTCATTACTGAATAGGGTATAGGGATGATCAGTTAATTGTTAAAATTAGATATTAGGTTCACGAGTAGGGGGACATCTGTTGGACCCCCAGGAGTACCAGTAAGCAAGTAAGAAAGAAAAATTGTCGTTACTTATTCTCTTATGTGTGAAAATAAAAATTGGTATAAATATGAGTTTTCATAAGTTATTTTTGAAAAATTTGTAACAGTATGTATCAAACAAACGTCTTTGTGTTAAATGTATTTAATTAAAGTAAGGGTTCCATTAGTTATTTTTCTAATTTTTACAAATCTTCAGTTTTTCGTATATGTGATTAGTGTGATATTCTTACTGGGTTAGTGTAGCTTACATTTTTATTAACTATTTCAGATCAAGAAGACCAAGATTTAGATCCCGATCAGCAAGAGGGTTGTGAGTAGTTCATCACTCGGACTCCCTTCAACTACTAGTGAAGGTTGTCTTAAGATGTTTATTTATTCATTACAGTTTGTCTTTTAGAAGGGACATTCTCATAGCCCTATTAGGCATTCTAAATTATTGTGTAAGGAATGTAAACCCTAACTTTATTATTCGCTTCTGCATTTAAATTATAAATTCATTTCCTTTAAAGTTCCGGGCCTTTACATTTGGAGTGTTGCCGTTGGTTTAAAAATGCACATGAGAGATCTGTCTTAGACCACCCACGACGTTGCTTCTTTTTCTGCATGTTTTTGAATTGCGCACCTTTAGATCTATTCATGGTCGCAACTGGACAACATCATCTTTCTAGTTTCACTGATTGTCGCATGTCTTCCCTTTAGGCACGTGCAGATCAATGTTTTCATATAGATTCAGTTCTCTAATAAGCTAAATCGCTGCCCTCTTCTGTCAACCATCACCGCGACAGCGACGATAAGCTTCGTTTGTCTCTCTCTCAATCCAGAGATCTGATACCACTTATTGGAAAAATTAACCCTTAAACCGTGCACAATCACATGAAAATAAAAGTAGAAAAAGAATAATACAAGATTTAACATAGTTCAATAGTGTATTTTTATCTATGGGTAAACCTGATAAAAAAACTTTTTTATTATGATAATTTAATCGTACATCACCAATTTGGTCATAACCCTTAAATAAAAAAACTATGAGAGTTTTTTTCTACAAAACTCTCTAGGATATACATCAAATATTTTCAAAGATAAATACAAAATATCCCCAACATATACATAAAATATTAATTAAGATAAATATAAAATATTCATCTAAATATAGATAAGATATCCTTAAAATTCAAGTCACATTAATGTATATATATATATATTTTTATAAATAATCATTTGTTACAACAATACATTGAACAATCATCTTCAAATGAAAAAAGTTTCCTTTTTCCCCCTTTTCAATTTTGGGTTAAAAAAATCGCTATATGCGGTATGTTAATCTCACCTGTTGGATATGCTATGTATTATGAAATTTTTTCAGCAGATGATTGGATTCTTACATAATATCAGAATCCAATTAGATAACAGTTAAGTTTTCTTTAACAAGATAAATGAAGCCCTAATGACAGCTTATAAAATTGACTCGTTGGAATGATGAAGCAAAGGCAGAGGAAACGATGGAAGCGAAGGAAGGAAGAGTAGAGGAAAAGTCATTTGTGGCGCCGTCAGTCGAACTTTCTCTTGGAATTGGTGGCAGTGCATTGATGGAGAATTCTCTGGCAATGGCAGATAAGAGAATCAGATCTGTGTTCACTCCAGCGCAGTTTCAGGAGCTTCTGCAACAATTTATGATCTTTAGCTACCTTTTAATTGGCTTCGAGATCCCTTCGTATCTTATGGCCACTCTGTGGAATACTACTTCTTCTTCATTTGGATTTGCTTGCACTGATATCCATAAGCGCTTGCCTAATTGTGAGTTAATTTATTTTTTTATTTAAGATCCTTGATTTTATCTGATCGTTTTCATTGTTCTTGCTTTTGTTTTTGTTGCTTTGATCCGATGAGATTGATATGTTTTTGTTATTTTGTTACACATAATACATTTAAATATTACTAGATCTTTGAAGTCTTATTTAATTCTTTTAAGCGAGAAAGATGATTGGTGACTTTTTGTGATTATTAGACATTAAATATAGTCTATATCCGTGTTGATAAGATTATAGAAATCGAAAAAGGTTAATTTTCATTTATTATGTACAAAAGATAATTGGTTACTTTTGAGATCATTAGACATCAAATATAGTTTATAAACCTGTTGATAAGATAATAGAAGTGAAAAAAGTTAATTTTCACTTACCTAATTCTTGAAAAAAGAAAGACTTAACTCATGATAAACAATCTGAGTGACTTAATAAACTCCGATCACTTTGATCTTATTAACTTAAATAATTGATGCATAATTAGGTTAGATTGCTTCGTGATTTTTTTATTAAAAGAAGTTAAGACACTTTTTAATTTTTAATTAAGTGAATCTAAACATTAGCATGCATAATTATTAACACAAGTAAATACCAAACCCTATAAGCTAAGCAGCAATAGTAGTATTATTAAATAGAAAAATCATGAGCTGTACTTAACTTTTTACTTATAAGTTCTCTACGTCTCTAATCTTTATATACATATATATATATATATATATTCATGTTTTAATTTGTTTGCATTGTCCCCGTTATAGTTGGAAGATTCAACTCCTGGACATTCTCGAGAAACAGAAGCATGCAAGATCTAGAACCATGGAGGTGCCAAAGAACGGATCGGAAAAATGCACGATCCAGCAATGTCATTATTCCTAACGAGAAGTACAACGAACTAAATATGCAGAGAGCAAAATACGACTCAAGAGGTAATGTTGAACAATCTCAGTCCTTGTACGCTAAATCTAAAAATGATATGAATGTTTTAGAAAGTAGGATTTATATTATCTTGTTACTCCTTCATCTTCCCATAGTAACTCCATTAATATTTCAGCCACTACCAGTAACTTTCCGATTATTGAGAGCAGCAACATTAATGTCCCAAGAGAGAAGAACTTCTTCCCAAGCAGCGCCTACAACAACAATACTGGTTTCAACTATGCTGGTGCAGGAAAAGGTCAGTTTCCTTTACTTTTCTTTTGACTATATATATATATATATTACATGATACATAATTAGGAACATAATACTATTAACAAAATATTAGTCCTAAAAGAATTGTAAAAATTAATTCCAAACCAATATGCATGATTTTAAAAGAGTAATTAAACCTAAACTTTATATTATAAATTCAAAAAATTTGTGAAATTAAATATTATAAATTTTATATTTAATTCAGTTTGGAGACAAAAATTGACAAAAACAGATAAATATTAACTTGGTTAGAGTTTAATTAATCCATGTAAAAATATCACTGGTTCTGTGGGGATTTAGAAAGTACTGTTTTAATTTTACATAATACTTTTTGCGATTTCAAAATTTTAATTATTTTATGGAATAATTTTACTATTTCTTATTTGAATTTCTACAAAAATTCAAAAAAATTTCTAGACATAGCCTTAGTATTGAGAGTGAAGAACTAGTTTTTTTTTTTAATTCTATATTCTAAATTGAGACTTGGTAGTTGTTTTAAGCGAAAGAGTTTTGATATGTACTTTTCTTATTAAATCGGTTGTAACGAGAATATAGTAGATGTTTTCGCAGATATAGATAAATAGACAAAAACATGTTGTTTTATATTTTTATTCTTTAATTTTACACAAACTCCAGATAACTATTGTTACAATCTTGATGATATCGATTATCTAAATTTTCAATACTATAGAATAAAAAAAGAAAAACTCTTGATTGTCTTTTACTTGATTATTCTTTAAGAAACTTTTTCTTAAGCACAAATTTCATTTTACAAGTTTGTTTTCTATATGAAATATGTTCCATTTCATATTTTTTTTTTAATTTTTTAATTTTTTAGTTTATTATCCAGGCGGTTCATTCACTTATAAAAGTACTGAAATAGAATTTGAACCAATAAGGTGTAAAAGAGTAGATGGAGGGAAAGTTCGCCTACCTGAAATTGATTTTATTTCCAATATGGAAAATATGACGCAAGACATGTATCGAGGTATTGTACCAAACGCACTCAATATCAAACATTTACAAACTCCTTTTCTCTCCTCAACTGCTGTTGTTATTAGTTGTCTCACAAGCACATCTAAAGCTATAGATGAGAAAGATTATCCAACAGTAAACACCGAACTCTCTCTTACCATCCCAAGACCTCCAAGTTTTTCGAAGAATAAAGATAAAGGTATTGTTATCAACGAAAATAATAATATTACTCCTATAGAAGAATGAAAATAGTGATATTGTTATGTAATTTGATAGTAAATTCTAGGACATCAATAAATTATTATGATATGATATTAATAATAATGTTTTTGAGATATAAAAGTTTGAGATGATCAATGAGTACTTCATGATGTAAAATCTCTTAGTAATTTGAGATATTTCTGCAAATCTTATTAATAACTTGGAAAAGCCCTTAGTATTAGTTCTTATATCATTATACATTTCTCGAGTGAGATTCATAGACAATCTATTATGATACATATCATTAAAGACTATAGATATGTAATATAGTATTTTTTC
>NW_019014674.1:1244595-1265948 GCF_000150535.2 Carica papaya
AAAGAAAGGAGGGAGCAGTCTAACCCTCTATATCTACCACAGTTTGAGCCACCCTGATACAGCCCTACTTCTACACCATATCATCTGACATTGCCATAATACAATTCGGTGCCCCCACCATACAACTAGGTGCCGCCACAGGGCTGCCTGGCTCATCCCCAACATAATACAGTCCCTCTTCTATGATACTCAATTCCATCTATAATGGACTCAGACTACATTGAGAGGTACAAGAGATTAAATTTATCTATCTTTGTAAGGGCATCCTCCTTCTAAGAGGTCAAATATTGGTTAGCAGAGACATAGAAGACATTCGCAACTCTTAGAGCAGTTTCTGAACATAAGGTTGTACTTGCCACCTAAATGCTCGTAGGTGAGGCAGGTCGCCGGTGGCAGTTGAAGCAGACCACCCTGCCCGTTTCAATCACTTGGGAACAGTTTTTGGTAGCCTTCAATGCAGAGTACCTTTCAAAGATTTTTCAACATTTGAAAGAAATGAAGTTTGCACACCTGGTCCAGGGCGATATGACAGTGTTAAAGTATGTCAGAAGGTTCCTAAAGTTGAGCTGGTATTGTTGTGAGAGTATGATGGATGAAGGCAGAAAGACAAAGAAGTTTAAGTGGGCATCCGTTTTGAGATCAGACAACAACTGTATATGTTTGAGTTCAGCACCTACTCAACAGTTCCAGCCAAGGAACAATTGGTAGGGAAAAGCCTTCGTATCTTCCCTCCAGTAGTGGGCAATTCCAGATTCTCAGTTCCACACTGCAGACCAGTACCTACTACACCAGTTTAGCAAAAAAAAAGAAACCTAGACTTGTGACTCAAGCCCCTTTTTAGGCCCCAGCAGTAGGATGTGGTAAGATTTGTCAGCACTGTGACAAAGATCATGGAGACCGACCCTGCTATCGTCTCAACAATACTTATCACATATGTGGAAATGCCTAATACTATGCGAAAGAGTGCTCATGAAATCAGAATCAGGTCAAACTTCTCATATAGGGCAGAACTTACACTCTCATCCAGCTGGATGCTGAAGCCAACCTATATGTGATACATGATATGTACACTATCTATAACCACCTTGCATATATTTTGATTGATACTGGTACTTCACATTTTTTTGCAAAAAATTTAAATGTGTTACCTGAAAATCTTGATTCTGTGTTATTTGTGTCTACTACTGGGTGTAAGACACTACTAAGGGAGGTCATATATGAAGTCAATATTGTAGAGATAGCTAATAGAGAATTGAGTATAGACCTTATAGAAATAGACACATAAAATTTTGATGTAATTTTGGAAATGAAATTATTAGCAGCATTTTACGCTACCGTAGACTGTTTCCATAAGAAGTTGGTATTCAATCTTTATAATAAAGAGTCATTCACAAATTAATAAAAGTGTTAGATATTTTTTTCTCATAATAATTGCATCGTTATATGATGCGTTAATTTGGTTATCTTTTCTACATTAGACAAAGTTAAGAAAGAAATTTGCATTCAAGATATCCTTATGATCTGAGAATTTATGGATGTAGTTTTTACTAAACTACCCGAACTATCAGTGGATAGAGAAGTCGAATTTACTATAAATTTTCTGTTTGACACCCAACCCATCTTAGTTTTCCCTTACCATATGAATCTGGTAGGGATGGAAGAACTGAGGAAACAAATCAAAGAATTATAGGATAGTGGGTTCATCCTATACAGTATATCTCATTGGGGTGTTGGAGTCATATTTGCAAGGAAGGGGATGAATCCCTTAGGTTGCGTATTGATTGCAGGAGATTGAACAGAGTCACAATAAAAAACAAGTACCCCCTCCCCTATATTAATGATCTTTTTAATCAGTTATAAGGTGCTCATATTTTTTCTAAGATAGACATTCGTTCGGGTTGCCATCAGGTAAAGATCATGGTAGAAGATATTCCCAAGACCACGTTCAAAACCAGGTACAAGCACTATAAGTTCTTGATCATACCATTTGGGCTAATCAATGCGCTAGCCATTTTTATGGACTTGATGAACAAAATTTTTAAGCAATTCCTGGAGCAATTCGTCATCGTATTCATTGATAATATCCCAGTATATTCAAAGAGTAGGGAGGAACACGCTCATCACCTGACTAAGATTTTATAAGTTTTTAGAGAAAAAAAGTTGTATGCAAAATTCGTCATCGTATTCATTGATAATATCCTAGTCTATTCAAAGAGTAGAGAGGAACACACTCATCACTTGACTCAGATTTTACAAGTTCTTAGAGAAAAAAAGTTGTATGCAAAATTGAGCAAGTGTAGGCTTTGGCTTGAGCATACTACTTTTCTTAGGCACATAATATCAAAGGATGGAGTGTCAGTGAATCCTGATAAGGTTGAGGCAGTACTCGGTTGGGAAAAGTTGACTTCGGTTAAGGAGATCTGTAACTTTTTGAGAATTACAAGATTTACTGCATGTTTGTAGAAGGGTTTTCTAGTCTAACCACTCCATTGACCCGACTTGTAAAGAAGAATGTCAAGTTTGAGTTGAACAAGAATTGCGAAAGGAGCTTTACAGAACTCAATAAGTAGTTGACTACTGCACGTGCATTGGTTCTACCGAATAGGACATACAGATACACAGTGTATAATGATGCCTCCTACCTAGGGTTAAATTATGTTCTGATGTAACATGGAAAGGCTATACCTTATGGGTCCAAATAGTTGAAGAGTCATGAGAAGAATTACTCCACCCACGACTTAGATCTTGTCGCTATTATCCACACCCTAAAGATCTGACGTCACTACTTGTATGGGGAGACTTTTGAGATTTATATAAATCATAAGAGCTTGAAATATATATTCACTTAAAAAGATCTCAACATGCATAAGAGGCATTGGATAGAGCTCTTCAAGGATTACCATTATAAGATTTTGTATCACCTGGGCAAGGACAATGTGGTAGCCGACGTGCTCAGTAGAAAAAGTGCAAGTATGTTAACTCACTTAATAGTTTCTGAATATAGGATAATAGGGGTTGCACAACCGATACGACTTTAATTGACAAATTCCACTCTAACAACTCTTAGGAATGATACAAAATATGAAGTTAATTCAGAATTCTGAGTCTCTACCGATGGTTAATCAGGTTCTAAGATAGCGTGTGTGTCCCAAATGATAGTAAACTAAAAAGGGACATCATAACAGAGGCTCATAGTTCAAAGAACATCATGCATCTCGAAAGTATTGAGATGTATCAGAGTATGCGACCTCGTTTTTAGTGGAGCGATATGAAAAGAGAAATTATTGATTTAGTCTTCAAGTGCTTTGTATGTCAACAAGTTAAGATAGAGCATCAACACCTAAGCGAACTACTTCAGCTATTACTAATCCGAAAGTGGAAATGAGAATATATCACCATGAATTTTGTGATAAGGTTGTCTAAGACACACTCAGAACATGATGCTATTTGGGTAATTTCAACTAACTTACGAAGTCCTCTCACTTCTTAGTTATCAAAAAGACCGACCTCTTAGACAAGTTATAAAGAATTTATATCCGAAAGATAGTCAGGCTACATGGAGTTATAGTGACAGTGGTATCCGACAGAAATCCCAGATTCTACCTCTCAATTTTGGTCTATTTTTTAGCAAACAATGGAAACGAAATTGTCCTTCAGCGCCGCATTCTACCCTCAAATCGATAGACAATCAGATTGGACAATTCACACATCGGAGGATATGCTCCGAGCTTGTGTTCTAGACTTCAGAGGCCATTGGGATGATCATCTACCATTTATAGAACTCGTCTATAATAACAGCTACCAAGTAAGTATCGGTATAGTACCGTATAAGATATTATATGATCGACCTTGTAAGTCATCGATCTGTTAGGAAGAGGTGGGTGATAAAAAATTATTTAATTCAAATCTTATAGAGGAGACTACAACCAAGATAGTTAAAATCAGGAAGAACATCCAAACAGCTCAGAGTAAGCAGAAGAGTTATGCGGACACTTGGAAGAAATATTTGAAATTTGAGAAAGGTGATTAGATGTTTTTTAAGGCTATCAATTTCAAGAGAATCAGTAGGTTTGATAAGAGGAAAAAATAAAATCCTCGGTTCATTGAATCGTATGAAATCTTGTACAGGATTGGTACATTCGCCTACAGACTAGCACTATCTCCAAAGCTATCCATAGTCCATAATTTGCTTCATGTGTTTATACTATGAAAGTACAACTTGGACCCTTTACATATCCTGTTCACGAGCCCCTCTCACTCTAGGAGGATCTATTTTATGAGAAGGTACCAATAGATATTGTGGACCAGAAGAGATAGTACTTTATAACAAAGAAATTCTCTTTGTCAAGATCTTATGGCAGAATCACATACAGGAAGAGGTCATTTGTGAGCTAAAATTGGAGTTCAAATCTCAATACCCCCAACTGTTTGAATAAGTGAGAGGGTGACAAATTTAAGGGACTAAATTTGGTCCGGGATTTGGTCTGGGATAATTTTTCTCATTTATAAAATATATATAAATAATTAAAAAATTCATTTTAATTTAAATTCTATTAAATTTTTAAGAAAAAATGAATTAGGAACGAAATTATAAGTAATTTTGGGAAAATATGGTGAAATTGAGAATAAGATTTGTGTTTTTGAAAGAAAATTTGAAAACAGGGGGTAAAATCGCAAAAATAAAAAATTTGGCCACGTGGAACAGCCCAATCAGTAGCCACAGCGAACCAGAACACACCGCGTGGCAAACACATTGATATCGGCACCACGCAGGAGGCCACACGGGCAATCTGCGTGCTTGGCAATCCGACGGTCCATATCACATTTTGTGCGCACAAATGGCCTATATGCATTTCATCTTCAGGCGCAATTGGATAGATGGATTAATCGTGATGAACGGTCTAGATTTTTTCACACAATTAGCCTAAATGAAAAATCATCGAACGGTTCTCCTCGCTCCACGTCGACTCAAACAAGTAGTTTGGATCAAATGGAGAGGAGTATTTAAACTCCTCTTCGCAGGAAATCAAAACCTTAACCGATAGAGGGGTGACTGGAGAAGAAGAAAAATAGTGACCAGGGAAATTATTAGAGGCCAGAGAAGGAGGCCGTCCACCATCGCCATCGTACTAAAGGCACAACCGACGCCAAAACATGTACTTTTTTCCCTTTCACTCGAAATTTGATCCCAAGTCTCTCTATGGCCAAATCAGAGCCAAAAGGTCAATGGGTGAGACGAAAAGTGAGGGCAAAGCTTCGTCAAGCTACCGTGGCCAAAACCCAAAACCCTCTTTAATTTACCCCTTCTTGTTTCCCGTTTCACATTATGATTTGACCACCGTGTTCATCGTCCTTTTTTGGTACAGGTTAGCCGAATAGGAACATAAGCGGTGAAGGAGGACTAGCAAAGCCGCCGCACCCAGAGACCCCCTGCTATTAAGTTTTGATTTTTTACCTTTTCCGGCTAACTGATGCTCTTTAACATAATTTTTTGTTGGGTTATGTGTAAAATTAGCTAAAACTGGCGAGATCGGGGCGAACCGCAACTGTAGACGGCTGAGCTGGCGCTGAATCACGATTGCATCGCCATGCTGAAATCCTAAAAATTTGCCGACAAGATTTTAAAATGCTTATTTTGGCCTTTTGGTGTATTTTTGAATACGTGACGAGTATTTTAATTTTCACATGAAAAATTCAGGAAACCTAAGGACCACCATGAGGTGCAGTTGATATTATGGTATTTTGAACACTGATCCGGATAAGAATTTCTCACCCTATCCACTGTTACGTAAATTAAAACTTAATAATTGATAATACTGTATTTTATGAAAATTAAAAAATTCTAAGAATAATTACATGTCATTAATGGAGTCAGAATCGGCCAGTTCATATTTACACTGGTTTATTGTTTATTTTACCTGTACTACTTAAAATGCTTACTATTATATTGTGTGAATTAAATTGATAGACTTAATTGCTCTCTCGGTTATTTGGTTTACCTCACTTCATACTCTCAATTTGTTGGTTTATTTTGCAATAAATGTTTGAGTCATGTTTCCTTATATACGTATCGCATATTTGCATGATCTACTATTGATATGTAAATACAAGTTATTGGTATATAGCTGGTAATAGGTTTATACTTTGAATCTATGTATGAAAGACTTAATGGGTATCTTGGAAAATTGTGAATGAACCCAGTACGTAGGAAATTCTACTATGGACATTGCCTTAATTAGACAAGGTGAGAAATCCTATACTAAAAGAGTTTGGAAAATCTAATTCACCATTATACCAGACGAGATATCGAAGCGATGATGTGTTTAGCTCCAATTATCGAACATAATATGGGGATGGCCGGATTAATCGATAAATCTAGATATTAGGTTCATAAGTAGGGGAATATCCTTATGAATCTCCAAAAATTTCAGTAAATAAGTAAAAAGGAAAATTGCAGTTCTTTGTCACTTGTAAATGAAATTATATTGTTATCTAAGTAATTTTCTTTATAGGTTGATTTTGGAAAACTCATAACCATAAGTGTGAAATGAACAATTTTCTTTATGTTAAATGAATTTATTTAAATTAAAAGTTCCATTAGTTGTTTTATTTTTATTTTTATCAACGTTCGATTTCCGTATAAGTGATTAATGTGATATTTTTACTGAACTAGTGTAGTTCACTCTCCTATTAATAATTTCAGGTCAAGAGGACCAAGATCAAAAAGAGAGTTGTGAATAAGTTTTTTTTCCGAATCCTATCGAATGTTAGTAAAGGTTAACTCCCTATAATATTTATTTACTATTTTCAGTTATTTATTTTGCTTCTTTTTATTAACCGCTATAAAAGAAATATTCCTGTAACCCTACCATGAACGTTGCTTCATACCGAACGGAATATCGATGTTTAGTAATTTGGCACTCAAACCGGACGGAGTATAAGATGACCTGTTTCACCTTCATATCAGATAGTATATCGAGGTTTGGTAATTTGGCACTCATACTGGACATGATATAGAGACGGCTCATTAATTGAAAATGTTAAAAAAAAAAAAATTAACGCGTAGTAAGAACATCCCTATAGACCCCCATGGATACCAGTAAGTTGATAAAAGAAAAAATTGTTGTTCTAACCAATTACAAATGAAATTATGATATGTGTTATATTATTAACTCTATAAGTTATTTTTGTAAATCTCTTTATGATAACTAAACGATAAATAATTTTATTTATAATAAACGAATTTACTTAATTAAGAGTTCTATTAGTTATTTTTATCATTTCTACCAACTTTCATTTCTATATCAATGAATACCGTAATATTTTTACTGAAATAATATAATTCATTATTTCATTAACCATTTCAGATCAAAAGAATCAGGATACAAAACCCGATCCACAAGAAGATTATGAATAGGATGTTCAGTTTGTTTACTTTTAATTTATTTTTTTGATCATTAGTTATTATTTTAAAAAAATTATTCTCATAAATCCTCTTTAGTACTTTCAGTTATTGTATAAAAAATATAAACCCTAATTATTTATTTCGCTTTCGCACTAAATTTATAATTTGTCTCTTTTAAAATTCCAAAATCGTTACAGTTTCCACTGAGTCAACAATAATTTTTCTCTTTTATTTTATTATTATGCTTTGTAGCATCATTTTTCTTTAGTATATTGTCTCAAGTGTTTTCTAGCAATTGAATTCTTGATTATGTTTTCATTGTAATAAATTAATATATGGGGTAAAAATTATAATATATGAGTAATATAAAAAATATTTGTATTTTTCATAAATAATCTAAAGATATCTTAATATATCAATTAATATATTATAATTACAAGACTAAGTTTGGAAATGAAAAATTAATCAAGATAATTACTAACAGAAAAATTATTGGGCAACTCTTACATACTTTTATAAATAAAAAAATGCAAAATATTGTTTTGCGAATCTAAAGGATATAAATTTAACGTTCATATACCAAGTAGAGCCCAAAAATTTTAAAACTATAAATTTCAGTAATTTAATTTTTTTTTTAATTAAAACCTTAAAATGCCAACAGATCCTGTCCCCTATCAGACATAAAATTCTTCTAGGTTTTACTCAATACTTATTTAAGCAATTAATAATTATTAATAATTAGAATGTAAATAAATCAAATATCTATTTCTTCTCCACAAAATTAAATATAACAAATGACTTGCAATAATTTTTTACAGTAAATAATAATACATATCCTTTTAAAAAGACATAAAAAGTACATTACTAACTTAAACTCACAATCCCTATAAAAGAAAGGAAAATAAATACTGACTGTTCAAACAAAAAATAATTAAACAAACCAGAATACAAGTTAACTTCAAACCTGTAACGGCCCCGGAAAATATTAAAAAGGAAATGAGTATTTAAATATATCGAATGCGGAAGCGAGATCAAAATTTCAGTTAACATCCCTTACACGAAAAACCAAAAAACGTACTTAAAATATAAAAGGTTAAACTAACTAAGAAAGAAAACTCGAAAATAAACTATGCGTATGACTACAGAGTCTCTAGGCATCCCCTTCGTCGTCCTCCTGCGAAACGGGCTCGGGAACCATGTCTTCCTGATCTGAAATGGTTAATTAAGGAGTGAGCTACACTAACCCAGTAAGAACATCACGATATCTCACCGTCACGGAGATAAAGGTGGGTAGAAAACCACAAAAAGACCAATGGAGCATAATTTACAACAAACTCGTTTATTAACATGAAAACCTTTACCATCCACTTACCTTGGTGGAATTTATGAAAACAATATGAGAAAAACAATAACATCATCATAATCATTGAATAATCTAAGCTGTAAAACATAACACTTATCACGCCTCTTGTAATTCAATCATTGTACAACATATCTCTTTTCTCATTTACCAGCCTACTAGTATCCGTGGGGGTCCATAGGGGTTCCGCTACCCGTTAATCTTTAACATTCATAATCAGTTTCCAGGGCCGTCCCCATACCCCGTCCGGTATGGGCGCCAAAACCATGAACCTTAATACCCCGTCCGGTATGAGGGTGAAACGGGCCGTCCCCATACCCCGTCCAGTATGGGCGCCAAAACCATAAGATCTCCATACCCCATCCGGTATGTGAGACCACAATCCCGGTAGGGTTCCCTACGGACCCGGTCCGTCCACCATCTCCCAAGATATCTAGTCAGGCTGACCCATGATACAATTATCAGTCTACACAACCTTTCATTTTCCTTTTTCTCAATCAGCATCATCAATTCACATACAAACAAGCAAACAGTAATTCATGCCAAACAGACAACATACAGTATCAGTTCTTCAGTCATTCAACCCATAATTAATAAAACAGTAATATATGCATTCGGAACTATAAAATGAACACATCAAACCCCATAATGCATTTAAAGCTGTAAACAGTGTAAAACAGGCCAAATAACAGTAAATCATCAATCACACTAGACTCGGGCTCCATTAGCAACCTTAAGCAATTTCACACATGCGTTAATTCAAGAAATACCGTTTTTATCATTTTGAACTTTAATACCGTGATAGGAAATAGGGTGAGGGGTCCTTACTTGTTTTCGGGATCCGAATACGATTCACAGTGCGCCTGCAGGCCGTCCCTAATTTTCCCTGAATTTTTCCCGGGGAACTGAAACACACTAACAGTACCTGCACGTGTTCCAAAAAAAATCCAAATTAGCCCAGGGCCCCTTTCGGACCAAATCGCAACTCCGGCACGGCGGCTCTGCCGTGCTCCGGCGACGGCGCCGCCGCTGGCGGCGGCGAGTCGCCTCGGGTTGGCTGTTTTCGGCCGAATTCGGCCACGCTCGCATTGGTCCTTGTCAGAAAACAACCCTAGGGCCCTCGGGGGGCCAAAAATCACGGAAAAACGGAGCTTACCGGCGGCGGCGCTCTCGGGTGCAGCGGCTCTCCGGCGAGGTTCGTGTTTTGGTGATTCGGCTCCGGTCAACCTGTAGAGAAAAGAATGGTGATCACGGTGATATAAAAATTGCATCGAACGGAGGCCGGGAAGGGCCTCGTCGGAGGCAAAAACCGAGAGGGGGCGCGGCGGCGCCGCTGGGCTTCGGCCGCGTATTCCGGCCGTTTGGCTGGGATTTCGGCCTCGATTTGGCCATAGGAGGAATCAGCGGGGAAAAACGAGTCGGGGGTATGAAATTTACCTCGATCGGCGGTCGGAAATTTCCCCGGTGCGGCGGCGAGTGGCGGCGGGTGGCGGCGGTCGGCCTCTGGTTCGTCTTCTCCGGCGAGCGGCTGGCGGCTAGGGTTTTTGGTCTGGTGTGGGGGTTCTATTTATAACCCCTTGCCTTTTGATCACAGCCGTTCATTTCGTTTTAATCTGGGCCATTCGTTTTTGATTGAATCTGGGCCGTCCGTGCGTTTGAATTTGGGCCGTCCGATCGCGCGATTGATCTGGGCCGTCGGATCACACCCACGCGGATCGCCAACGTGGCTCCTTTCGGAGTGACGCGATCTTGCCACGTGGCAGGCCCTGGTTGGCCGGGACTGCTGACCGGGCCTGCTGACGTGGCTGCTGACGTGGCCCTTTTTTTTTTTTTTTTTTTTTTTTTTTTTTCCGGGTGCTACAAAACCATTCTAAGATCACATACTGTTAAATATTTTGTTTGATATTTATGTAGATTAATCAATTACTCACAAAAATTTTAATTGAAAACAAATTAAAAATGTTAAATTTATATAAACCATATAACTACATTAAAAATTAAGTTTTGGATAAGAAAACCCATTCCTAATTAAGTTTTTCATTCAATTAAAAGCATATTGTTCAGATTTTTTATATTTTTATAAACAGAATTGTTGTAATCTAAACCCAACAAAATGGAACCCTGAACTTTAACTGCAAGTCAATGTTCGTTTATCAACAAACTCATCTATAAAATTTGACTCTGCAAAATTTAGCCTGAAATAAAATCACCATTGAATCCTTCCCATAAATTGAGCCAAATCAAAATTAAAAGGCCTTGTAAAAATTGAGAAAATAAAAACTAAAAAGCCTTCTTGTGTTTCAAGATGACACAAACATGACAAGGAATATGAGGGCCACAATGAATTTTTCAACCTCACTTTTTGCCCCAGTATAGCAATATTAGATGTAAAACATTCAAGTTCAACTATTCTAATTTCTTCACACTGTTTTACTTAGAGTTAAAGGTGTTACGTACTGTAAGGATCTGCATTCTTAACAATCCAAGGATGCTCAATGATCTTCTGAAGAGACAGTCTCTTGGAGGAGTCTTTTACCAGAAGCTGCAAAAATTTTCAAATGATTATATATTTGTTCAAAATTAAATTCATCGAATGCTACATTTTGCTTTTGACCGTGCATGAATGGGTGGATAGTCAAGGATAAATTTACCCGACTAATGAGACTTTTGGCTTCTGCAGAAACAATTGGAGTTGGAGGAAAGCTTAGGTCAACTTTCATGATTCTGTACACCATTAAATGATCATTATCAGTTTTAGTAGAGATCAGAAGATTATGTTAATTATTTATATGAAATTGCCCTTCCTAATCCTGTAGTGTGATGACAAAAAGAGAAAAGTAAATTTACAGTGAATATTACTCGCTCTACAGCAGCAACAGATTCGAATTTACTATAGAATACTTGGGGAGTAGTATATTATCCTTCATTCGGACCCTACCCTCATAGTTACCAGGAGTGCTGAATCCCTGCAATCTACATACCAAAATTTCGTTTGGGTTCCCTTAAGTTTGGTTCTTGATCCGGATCTCTAAAATTAGGAACCCATAATTAAGAAAACTGGAGCATTGATTCTAAAGATAGTGAATGAAGAAAAGGCATGGAAAGAGAGTAGAAGTTTAATTTTAGTGATTTCTTTTTCAAAATTGGGATTAGTTAGTGAGGTAGAAGAGGAAGATGCTCAATTGAAGAGCAAGAGCTCATCAAACAACATTTTTTTTTTCTTGGACCTTAAAACATATTGGTTTCCTTTTTGAGAATTTGTAAATAATTTAAAAAAAAAATTATAAAATGAGTATCAATTTGTCTAATAATAAAAAAGACTAGAATCCTAGAATTTTTTTTTTTAAAAAAAGCACAAGAACCAATATACTAGAGTGTATTATTAAACTATCACTTGGAATCCAAATAATGAACCTAATGAGTGATTTAATAGAACTCCAAACCAAAATAACGATCCGATGAGCTGACTCCACTTTGAACCTAAATTTAGCAGCTAAAATATTTCATATCTGCATTACAATTGAATGTACCATGTCTTAGTTAAAATGGTCACAATATCACAAAAGTAATTAGGTATTATTCTGAAGGTAAGCATTTATATAACCATTAGCTATAAGGAGATAATACTAAAATAATCAATACTCTGTTTGTCCTACTCTTTTACAGGAAAATAATCTACTAAGGATCCGTTTGGTGCAGCTTTTGACAATAGTTTTTTTATTTCAAAAATATTTTTGTAACTAAATCGGTAAAATGTAAAGTATGTTTGACAATAATAAAAAATAAAATTTACTTTTAATAGTTTTAAAAACAAAAATTACATTGTAACTTTTGTAAAATGTATATCATTTTTATTAAAAATTTATACTTCAAATCGCAAAAATTAATTTCATGAAATAAAATACTTCTAATTTTTTAAAGTCACAGTTATTTTTATTAAATATCAAATAATTTTTTACTCAAAATATTTTTAGTCAACAGTTATTTTAACAACCCTTTAAAAATTCACAACACAAATTACAAACTGTCCAAACATTCACTTATTGATATCTTAATCTAGATAAAAATTCAAAAACTTTGGAAAAAATACCCTTACCTTCTGAATGTGTCACCTTGACTCTCAGCCTCAAACGGAGGGAAACCATAGAGGAACTCATAACACAATACACCGAGAGTCCAGTTATCAACTGCATAATCATGAGCTTTATTTTCTATCATTTCTGGTGCTAAATAATCCAGAGTTCCACACATTGTGTGCCTCTTGCTCCTTGACTGTACAGACCAACCAAAGTCGGCAATTTTCAATCTACCCTGCAAATTTGACATAATGATCACATGGGATTATCATTAGAGACAGATAAATGAAGTAATAGATGATGGCAAAGGACTTGCTGTGTTCAAATGGAGTAGTTAGTACATCCATTGGTAAATTATCTTCTATAAGGGGTATATGCTGGAGATTATATCTCTTTTTATTATTAATGGAGTGCTCAGAAGCTCACCTCATAAAGTTTAATGGTCAATTTATATTTATCTTCTAATAACAATGGAAGGGGATAATACGAAGTTACCATTTATCCATTATACAAATAATTTCTTGTATGCCTATCAGTTAAAAAGGCCACAAAGTTAGTACGCTGTTAAGCTATTAAAGACAGCCCAAATAAAAATTTCACAATTATTTCCATCAACTTCAAAAGCCAATGGCAACTTACAGAAGTCTGAAAAGCAGGGTCTCACATACTACCTTATGATCAAGCAACAAATTCTCTGGCTTGATATCCCTGTGAATTACATGCTTCTCGTGGCAATATGCCAATGCACGAGTAAGACTAGCAATGTACTGAAATTCACAAGAACCAATGAATAAACCTCCAGAAAAGATGAAGATGAAAGTCCAACATAGAGAACATATAACAAATTTCACAAGATAAAAACACTCAGATTAGAGAATGGCATTATTGAAAACCCCAACACGAAAAGTGACACGTAAAAGTAAGAACAGCTTGCGTTAAACATGAAGAAACCCCAATGTATCGTATATCTGAAATCCTATTAGCCTAAAAAAAAGGAAAGGAAACAACCGAATCATAAAGACGTAGGTAATTTTTTTTTTTTAAAAAAAGGTAGAAGAAAAGCATTTTATGCAATTAATTGGATAAGATGAACATCTATAATCAAGACATTGAAACAATTCTTCTTTTCTTTCAAACTACGAGGAACAAAGACGAACGAAATTCAAAAAATTAAACACGTTAATGCAATAGGATTTGAGGATAGACATATCGAGAGCAAAGGAGAGTCACCGTGGCCGCTTGGTTTTCACTGAGATAACCATTTTTCCTGAGCTCTCTATAAAGCTCACCGCGGTGGGCATATTCAAGAATCAAGAAAATGCGCTCACTGTCATGAAACCAACCGTAAAGACGCAGTACGTTCGGGTGGTGGAGACTGGTCTGAATCTCCATCTCCCTCCTTAGCTGATGATGAATCCTATACTTCTCTATCTGCTCCTTGAATATTATCTTCAACGCCACTATGTATTTGCTCTACAAATTAGAAAACGGATACATGAGCAACAGCCAGAAAAAAGAAAACCATAAACAACTAAATTCGAAAACATAGTCTGCGATGCAAAATCAACTTTTCTTCAAT
Source organism: Carica papaya (assembly GCF_000150535.2). The sequence goes on from NW_019014674.1 coordinate 1,259,016, forward strand.
TCGAACGAGAATTGAATTGTAATCAGTAATCAACAGAAGCATTTATGGATCAACAAATCAAATTGTTTTCATGAACAAACAGGAAATAAACACCTGGACTTCTCTGGCGAGGTAGACTCGACCGAACTTGCCTCTGCCGAGGGGTTTTCCGATTTCGAAATCTTTCAAGGACCATTCTCTCTTGGGATTAGTCGGTTGAGTATTCATTACAGAACCTCGGTCTTTATTCCTAATTTGATCGGAGGAACAAGAAACCAATTACTAGTTAAGAGTTTCGTAAGATTTGGGCGGACGAGTGAGAGAATTTGAATTTTAAAATCCCTCGACTGGGCGGGCTGTGGACAGGTCCCGGCGCTGTTTGTCATTTTTCTTCTTGTTTTTCATATCAAAAAGCCCATGGCCCATGAAAAAAAATAGAAGAAAACACAGAATTTATTACTTTATTTAATTTTAAAAAACTAAATGCATATTTATAGTTTTCTTAATTACTTCAATGTAACTCAAGGATCTTATAAAGTTTAAGGTGTACTTGTTTTATAATTGCAAAAAAACAGTAAATTTTTTAATCCAAATGTAGGCGCTTAATTTTTTAATTATTAAAATTATAGTGGCGCTGATTGTTTTCATTAATTTCTTTAGTTTTTTTTTTTTTTTTGTATTAAAAAATTATTAAGTATAATTTCAAAAAAAAATAATAATAATTTAACGTGCATAGTTATTTTTGAAATCAAATCTAATATTATTAAATGTTTATTTAGCCATTTCTATTAAACCAGACAGCCGATACATACGCCCACATTGCAAGTGGCAACTAAATTTTATACTGTTAGATTTTTTCCCTGGGCAAGCACTTCAAGATTTAACACATTATCGGACAAATATTTTTTTGAGAACCAAACATCTTTTTTCGCTACACCCTTAAAATAATAAAGAATATAAAGGATTTACACAAATCAAACATGTGAGTTATGACATGTACTGGAATTGCACTACAAGACTTTGCCTAAATTTGCTTTTTCGAGGACAATTTGTTTGGAATCTTGTTTAATACTAATGGTACAGTTTGGAGATTAGTTAGCACCAAACTCTTCATTCCATCGCTCAAGCTCTTCCCACTTACTTTTTTGTTCAACCTATTTAATAACAATCATGGCCTTTCGAAAGTCTTCGTATCTCAATGCTCTTACCTGTTCAATAGGGTACCAGTTAATAATACCAACTACTATCTCAATCGAATTCTATCTTACCACTTCCTGTCAAATACTTGCAATGTAGAAAAAAAAAAATAATAATCAACGACATGTAAGAGACCTGCATGGAATTGAAATTAACCCAAATTGAAAGGGTTAACTTTGTACAAGTTTTAATCCATATTTTTAGGAAAATAGCACCAAAATAATGAATTGGAATGCAAGTATAGGTAAAAGATAATGCATGAAGTGATGCGAACATGGCAGTACTATGCAGAAAGTAAAAGTCATTTTTATATTTCACCACAAAACTTCAATACGTTTTAGTTTATTGCAGTTTAAATTTCTCACTCAATTTTAGACAATCCTATCTTACCTTCAGAGTTTGAGTATCTCCGTGAAATCTCTTTCCTCTCAAAAGACAGGACCCGATCAAATAAATTTCTTAAATGTAGAAGCAGATGGCAGTCATGTATCTAAAATCCAAAATTTCCAAGCCTTTTCATTGGAATAAAATAATTTCAAATGAACTGCACGACACATGGCTAAATGAAAAATTGTGGGTGATAGACCATTCGATTTATGGAAATACATCCAAGAATGATACTAAATAAACAAAATCAAGATTCAGTAATTTAGCCATAGCAAGAAAAGAAGCCATGAATTAGTGGCCAACCTGATCTGCCTTGACAGTAAGAACACTTGCACCAAGCTCTCTAATCCGCATCATTGCAGCTTCTTCACACAAGGCTCTCAGATCACTTCTGGAATATCCTGCAAATCCACAATGTCATGTCAGAAGTTACGAAAGCAGATATTGCAAGAGATGGAAGGTAAAACTGACACCAAAGAAGAGATGTGGGATTGGATGACTAAATGTCTAGCGGCAAGGCAAAAGCGACATGTATGTGGTGCTACATGTCTTTCTTGGCCAGAGTCACTTCTCTGATTAAAGAATAATGTGCTCATGGAACTTGAACAAACCCATAATATACAGATTAATATCCTACCTTCTGTTTCTCTCACAAGTCTTTCCAGATCTCCACCTGCAAGAGCTAACAATAATTAATTGATACCTCTTTTCAGCCACCAAGAATCAGTAACTGCTTAGAATTGTTCATTAAACAAGCTTGACAATAGTCCAGCACCACTCAACTGAAAGATTTATGTATTACCCAACCAATTACAGAACAGGAGCAAAAGTTGCCAGGCAAGGAGAAGGTTTGGCCCCTCCACTGGTGCTTAAGAGGAAGTCTCCTGACATTTTAATCGGGTAAAGGTACATATATTCTCTTACCTGGTCCAAAGTTTCAGAAAGCATGCTATAGCAGTTATACGTCAATTTAAAAGACATCGACGGTAGGAAGAAATATATCAGCACTATGTAGAAGTCCAAAAGGGATTAGAAAAAGAATTATTGTTCAAGAAATTTTCCTTACTGTGTTTCCTTGTCACCATTGTCACTAACAGAATAGGACCAACGTTAGCCATGCACGAACTACTTTGACTGCCCTAGTGAAAGAATAGGCATTTCTGACGCAACATACTAGATTACTAGCAGATAAAATCCAAGTTGCTTAACAAGCTTCCTAACGTTAATTCAGACAATTCCTTTTTCATCTTTACTTTACTTCCATCTCTAACTGAAAATATCGAGGCATTCCCTTCACCAATTTGTTGATTAGTTGTGTCAGTCGTGTGCTCCAGATCAGATCTTAGAGCCGCGGACACTGAAGTAGCAAAACAATCCGGCTGCTTGCTTTCCTGATCATTCTACATGATCAGCACCCTCAATTCCATTTTTCATCAGGTACTTAACTAGGTTAATCACTTCTTAAAAAAGTGATGAGAAGAGAAAAAAAAAAAGAAGAGACAAAAGGATATACACTGAGCATCTTCAAATATTTACTCACCAGGAAAAATGGTATATATATATTATATGTAAGCAAATCTTAGTTTATAGGCTACTATCACCACTTTAGAACCATGCTCTTGTCTAATAGTTTTATGTATAATAGACAATGCAGTTGGATAAATGTTGAGTACTAGATTTTATTATTTAATTATTTTATTATATTATTTAGTATTATATAATTAAAATTTTATGAGATTAATAATATCACATGATTAAAATTTATTATAATAAAAAATTTTCTATCTCTAAGTTAAAAAATTATATAAATACTTTAATATTTTATTTGAATCGTAATAAATGATAGGATTTTAATACATGATACTTCATGAGTTTGAAAAAATCATATTTATTTCAACTTCTAATGGTAAAAATTGTATCTAACCGGCAAATTTGGGATGAATTTTAAAACCACTGAATTGGTATTATGTGATTGACATGTTACTTTTTTTTTTCTTTATAGCCCCGTATAATATAATTAATTCTATTTTTATCATCATAATTTATTATTTATTTTATTAAATATAAAAATTTAATTTGTAATAATTATTTATTTAAATACAGATATAATTATATTGGTAAACAATTTAATTTTTTTTTTCATTATATATTTCTTATATACCACATACTATTACATATAATAGGTATGGATTAATTAGTAATTTAATTGAAAATGCAACCATAACATTCTATCATCCAAACAAAAATATACCATTAACATACGTTACTATACAATCATGCAAACATAAAAAAATTGTCATTCTCATCCTATTTCATTGCTGTCCAATTACTGCTATTATCATACATTAATTAACCATCATTAAAATTTATCCAAATAAAGTCTAAGTGTAACACCATAAATGATGAAAAATAAAATTTTTTTCTCCAAAACCCAAATATAATATCAGAGCCAAATAAGATGTTTTTGAGTTCTAATTTTAGAATTTTTTTCAAACTATAAAATAACATAATAGACTGGGCTGGTACCCACTTATCCAGATATACACACATCACCACCCTAGAAAATCAAGAAAGAGAGCCAAAGAAAAACAGATTTTGATCTTTTTCCTTCCATCCTGACCACTATATGAAAATAGAGGCGGCGAGCGGATCATACCAGATCTGCTCGTGACCGGCCTGTCCGGACAAATCCAGTCAGTGAACAGTCTGTGCATGTCAATCGGGTGTTTTTTGAAGAACAAGTCGCGACTGTCGTGATTTGCTCGAAGAGAGAGTTGGAGAAGAGAGATTAGAGGTGGATCTGCAAAGTCCGTCGGTCGTCATCTATGCGTGAAACTAGAAGAGTCGGAGGAAGATCGTGTGGCGGAGCTCGCTGAAGAAGAAGTTTGCGGCAGCTGAATCGTGAGAAAGACCAAATTCTAGTAGTTTTTCAATGCAGTTTTCACCAAATTCGTGTTCGATCTAATTAACTGTGCGGTGGGTGTTTTTGATAATTTTTGGCAGCGGTGAGTGGTAGCCGACAACCAAGTGTGAAGTTATGGCGGCCGTGCGTGTGGCATTTTCCGACGATTGCTCATTGGCAGCATGTGGCGGTACAGTGACTGAGCTTCTAGCAACGCATGAGAGCTCGTGTGGTACTCTAGTGGAGCCCAAGCCATTTTAGAGCCGAGCTCGAGCTATTTTAGAGCTGAATTCGCGTCATTTTGAGTCAAGCCGAGCTATTTTAAACCGAGTCGAGCCGTTAGAGCTGAATCAATCTGAGCTACTACCTGATATATTTGGTTCTAGTTTGTAAAACTTTTTGGCATCGTTTAGCAATGGTAAAGTGGAGGATAACTCTTCATAACTTAGTTTACAATTTGAATATGTGTGATATCCCTACACTAATTTAAGCGGTGTTGAGTAACATATTTTATTATTTAATTATTTGAATTTATTATCTGGTATTATATAATTAGAATTTTGGTAGAATAATAATTTTATATAATTAAAATTTTAATAGAATAAAAATTTTTCAAGTTAGAAATTCTATAAATATCTTAAATATAACAACATAAAAGATAAGAAATAAATTTTTTTTTCAAAAATCAACAATAGATTTGAAAAAGTTGAATCAGATAATTAGGGATGATTATGCTCTAATAGCTGACTGAGTATTAACTGTAGAACTAGCCATACAATGTCGTCAGTTGGTCCAGATTACCACAAATAAGATACAAATCACTGTAACAACAGTAATTATTTTTCATTTCAGCACATAAAACAAGAGCAAAGCAATGCCTATTGATTGAATCTAATAGGGAAATCTGCAGAAAGAGTAGCATATTTCATCCATAAAAATTCCAAATGGATGTTTGGATATAGCCACCATAAAAAGAGTCCAAACAAGCTTTCGGCCTCTCCCACCTGATTAAAATCAGATAACCAAAATTTATTGAAAGTTTAGACGAACATCAAGAATAAATCATCTAATACTACATCATTATAAGGTCAAACCCATTTCGATGTTAAGGAAGATGCAGAAATATTAAAAAATATGGTCTTTGACTCTGATGCAACTGTTTTGGCAAACATGGTCTTCCCATTACCAGGTGGGCCAAAAAGAACAAACCTTGTGAAAACAAAACCATTATTTGTGAAATATCATGAACTGTTGCACTAATATTCCTGAATGTTACCTCTAGGAAGCCAATGTGTAGATTTTAAATCAAACCGATCACAATTTTTTGCTATAATTTTAAAGAGAGAATTTAGAGAGAGAGAGGGCAAGAAAATAGAGTATGCTTATGCATTCTCCTCTGTTTTCTAGCTTCACTTAAGCTTGGAGAATTTTGGGAAGAAAGAACTTTTTTTGGCATATTATTGATTGATTTGAAGTGGTATTTATACACCAAATTAAATTAGAGTCCTACTCAAAAACATAATTTGAATCCTAACCAAAAAAAAAACTTTAAACCTAAAATTTAACGTAATCCTAAACCGCTTGCTTGTCGGTGTTCTTTATGCATTCTGCCACCTCTCTTTTATTTCCAGTAGACTTCTATTTTAACTAAAATCCTTACATTGAACACAATGAATAAATCTCTTCTTTTAGTTGGCAAAACCGTTTCTCCTTTTCAAGGCGAGTTGCAAAAATTCCGATAAACAAGTCAAAACTATTTGAAAACACAAATAGAGCGAGAATTTTATTGACTCCTTACCAACATCCTTCCACTTGATAGACAGACTTCTGTCCACTATTGTTGTATTTATCATTTCAATCAACTTTGATTCATAGCTATTACTGGACTCTTGTACAAGTTTTGGGCTTACAACCCTACTTGTTGGTTTATTACAATTTCATCCCCTATACTAGATTTTTCAGGCTTTTGTGGCATGTTTTTCTAGGATTGGATGGTATAGAAGAACCTACAGTTGTACGTGAAGGAACTAATGTACTTTGCAAAAATTTCAATAAATTAGAAAAAATATGCATAAATGACATAAGATCAACACTGATCATTAAATCACATCACAAGAAAGTGAAGGAAAGACTTCGAGAAAATCATCAAAAAAGGACATGAAGTAAAAGCAAAATGATGCAAAGACCCCTGCACCTAGATACAAATTAGTCATGTGGTTGGATCTCCAATATAACTGCTCCTTACTTTTTAATAACATAGCTCAATTGCTTCTTATAACAAACAATATGTTGTTGGTGATCCCAACAGTCCTTTATAAATAAGTTTTCCAAACAAAGAACCACATAAATTATTGAAGCTCACAAAAGTATCTTAATTATAATAAAAAAATGTGAAGACCCTTACGCCTTAATAGAAATTAACCGTGTTGGATCTCCTATATTTTTGTGAGCTTCAATAGTTTATATGA
>NW_019014674.1:1269452-1289802 GCF_000150535.2 Carica papaya
TGGAGGATGCTAAAAGCACATCGGGGCATGTTTTTTCACTTGGTTCTGATGCGCTTTCATGGTCATCAAAGAAGCAAGAAATTGTTGCCCAGTCATCCGCCGAAGCTGAATACATAGCAGCAGTAGGAGTAGTAAATCAAGCTTAATGGTTAAGAAAAATACTAGATAATTTACAGATGCTTTCCACTGAACCTACGGTCCTCTACATCAACAATAAATCAACAATTGCCATTGCAAAGAATCCGGTGTTGCATGTAAAGACTAAGCATATAAAGGTTAAGTTCCACGCTATAAGGGAAATAGAAAAGGAGAAAGAAGTAAACCTAGTACATTGTGCAGCAGAAGATCAAGTAGTAGACATTTTTCCCAAGTCCTTGCCGAAAGGTAAATTTGAAGAACTAAGAAAAATGTTGGGGATGACTAAAATCCTTAAAGAGGAGTGTTCGACGTAAGGATTTAAGTTAAAATAGAAATCTACTCTAAATAAAAGAGAGGTGGCAGAATGCATAAAGAACATCGACATGATTACGTTAAATTTTTAGGTTTAAAGTTTGTTTTTTATTAGAATTCGAATTATATTTTTGAGTAGGACTCTAATTTAATTTTGTGTATAAATACTGCTTCAAATCAATCAACAATAATTAAGTTCTTCTTCTCAAAAGTCTCTAAGTTTAAGAGAAGTTAGAAAACAGATGAGCATGCATAAGCATACTCTGTTTTCCTGCCCTCTCTCTCTCTAAAATTACAACAAAAATTATGATTGGTTTGATTTAAAATCTACAGTTATATTGGAGATCCAACCACATAATTAATTTGTATCTACGCGCTGGGGTCTTTACATGTTTTTGCTTCTACTTCATGTCCTTTTTGGATGATTTTCTTAAAGACTTTTCTTCACTCTTGAGATGTGATTTAATTATCAGTGTTGATCTTATGTCATTTATGCATTTTTTCTCCCAATTTATTTTGAAATTTTTATAGTGCACCTTAGTTCCTTCACATACAACTGCAAGTTCATCGACACCACTCAATCCCAGAAAAAAAATGCCAAAAAAAGCCTCAATATTCTAATATAGGTAATGGAATTGTAAGATACCAGATAAGTAGAGTTGCAAATCCAAAACCTGTGCAAGAGTGCAGTAATGGCTATGAATCAAAGTTGATAGAAATGATAAATACAACAATAATGGACATAAGTCCGTCTGTTAAATAGGAGGATGTTGGTAGGTGTCAATACAATTCTCTCTTCTTGTTTTTTCAAATAGTTTTTTACTTGTTTATCTTAATTTTTACAGCTGGCCTTGAAAAAGCAAGACAAGCTTCAATGAAAATGGTTATTTTGCCAACTAAAAGAAGATATATGTTCATTGGCCTCCAGAAGCTTGCTAGAGGTAACCTCAAACTGTGACATCCAGGAATATTAGTGTGGCGATTCATGATGTTTCATGAGTAAGTTTTGTTTTCACTAGGTCTGCATGTCTTTGATCCACCTAGTAATGGGAAAACCATGTTTGCCAAAACAATTGCATCGGAATCAAAAGCAATATTTTTCAATATTTCTGCCTCTTTCTTAATATCGAAACAGGTGTGTAAGCCTTATTATGATGTAGTACTAGATGGTTTGTTCATGATAATTATATGAGATTTCAAGAAATTTTAGTTATTTGAATTTATTCAGGTGGGAGAGATCGAAAAGCTTGTTCAGACTCTGTTTATGGTGTCTATATCTAGATAGCCTTCTGTAATTTTCATGGATGAAGGATGCTACTCTTTTTGCAAATTTCCTTGTTAGATTCAATCAATAATAGGCATTGCCCTACTCTTGTTTTATATGTTGAAATGAAAAATAGCTATTGTTGTTATAGTGATTTGTACATCATGATAATTGAGTTTGCATTTTATTTGTGATAATTTGGACTGTTAAAATATTATAAAATATTTTATGTACATAATAATATGATTATCTTTTTAAATATGTTAGCGTAATTAATAAGGTGATTTATGTTGGTTACCATATATAAATCCATTTACATGTATATATATCCACATTCTCATTTCAATAAGAGACAAGTAAATACTTAGTATTTTTCTTCTCTAACCCTTTACATGGTGTTACAGTTAGGGTAAGGGTTAGGATTTTAGGGGTCAGACTAAATAAGGGTTTGAACAACTCATTCCTGATGTCGAAGGAAGTCGACCACCATCCTTCGACTAGTTCATATCACCACCGGCACGGTGGTACATGTAAAAGAGGTGAAGAAAACCTTTTTCTCTCATTTTTGGGTCTTTAAACGTCAAGTGAGTCACATTCGACCGTTTCATGTGTGTGTTGCATTTGGCTTGAAGTCAGAACCTGAAGAGAAGCTCAGCCGGTCTTGTCTGAGCAATAAAGCAGAAAGCCGAAGTGGAGAAAGCAGAGGTAGAGTAAATCACGCGACAAAAGCTTTTTTCACTTTTCCAATGCGATTTGAGGTGATTTTGCAAACACCATTCTAGATTTAGGCGTGCATTTGGGTTCTGTGGTGATTTCTGACGGCAATGCGTGGCTCCGACGGCGACGCATGAACTTCAGTGGTGGCGCGTGAACTTCGATGGTTGGCAATGAGATTTTGTTAGAATTGTTGACAGTTGTGCGCGAAGAGATATTCTATTTTCTTAGACAATCTGATATACACAACAGTTAAAGATACCCGAAAAATACTGTAATAGGCATTGCCTATTGAACTCCAGTGTTCAACCCTTATTTGGTTTGACCCCTAAAAGTCTAACCCTAACCCTATCTTTGATACTATGTAAAGGGTTAGGGAAGAAAAATACTGAATATTTACTTGTCTCTTATTGAAATAAGAATAAGGATATATTTACATGTAGATAGATTCATATATAGTAACCAATGTAAATAACTCTATTAATTATGCTAACGTATTTAGAAAGATAATCATAATATTATGTATAGAGAATATTTTTATTATATTCTAACAGTTTAAATTACCACAAATAAGATGCAAACTTAGTTATCATGGTGTACTGGTCACTGTAATAATAGTAACTATTTTTCATTTCAACACATAAAATAAGAGTAGGACAATGCCTATTCAACAACCCATTCCTAGTGCCGGAGGAAGTTTGACCACTATCCTCCAAGTAGTTTAGATCACAGCTGACACGATGACCCACGTAGAAGCAGTGGAGGATACCTTTTTCTATCAGTTTTTGGGTCTTCAAAAGTCGGGTGAGTCATGTTCAGCTATTTCGTGTGCGTGGACACGCATTTAGCTCGAAGTCAGAACCTGAAGAGAAGGTCGGCTAGCCTAGTATGAGCAAGAAACCAGAAGGTTAGAGCGGAGAAAGTATATGTGGAGCAAATTGTGCGATAACAAGCTTTTTTCACTTTTCTGACATGATTTTGCAAACACCATTCTGGATTTGGGCATGCATTTGTGTTCTGTGGTGATTTTCGGTCGAAGGGAGGAATTTTGATGATTTCTGACGGCGGTGTGTGGCTCTCCAGTGGCAGCGCGTGAACTCTAGTGGTTAGTAGTGAGGTTATGGTAGGATTGTTGACAACCGTGCATTAAGAGGTACTCTGTTTTCTTAGTTTTTTGGTATATTTGTAGTGTTTTTCAAGTATATATGATTGTTATATCCTCAGATTTTTTGTTATTATTGTCGTGAATAAGAGCATATAAAACGGTACTGTAAGAAATTTCATAATGGAAATCGGAGGATATAGATCGCTAATATTGTTGCTGCTATTGCTAGCTCATCTTGGGAGAGAACTATTATGATTTTAGCTTACGAATATGCTAAATTCATTTAATATTAAGAATTTTTGAATAAATTTTTTGCTTTTGCTGATTTAGAGAAAAAATATTTTATTTTTTTCTCGAACAGATAATGATTGATTCTGATGCTACAAATTACATGGCAAGTAATCCTATTTTTTTTTTAAATTTTCGACCATATAAAACACTTTTTCCTATAATTATTGCTGATAGATTGACCTATAACATTGTGGGTTCGAAGATCACAAAACCAACATCATCTATGGCATCATCATCTGTATTAAGTCTACCTAAATTTGCCTTAATTTTGATTCCTGTGAATAAGCTTACTAAAGATTTGAATTGTTCCATTATATTTTTTCTGGATCACTGTGTTCTTTAAGATCTTCTGATAAAGCATATTATTGGCAAAAGAAATATATCAGATGATTTTTACATTGTTAATACTTGGGTACCTCGATCGGTTGTCTACTCTAGTGTTATCTCTACATTTGAAAAACATTGTTAATTGGGACATCCTTCTCTATCTGTGTTAAAGAAGTTAAGTTCTCAATTTCATAATGTACCATCACTGGATTGCAAATCATGTTAGATGGAAAAACATTACCGTAGTCCGTGATGTCCAAGGGTCAATAGACAAGCTGAGTTTGCTTCTATGTTAGTTTACTCTGATGTTTGGGGTTCCTGTCCTGTTTCGTCCAAAACTGGATTGAAGTGTTTTGTTATATTTGTGAATGATTTTTCTCAAATAACTTAGATATATTTTATGAAGAATTGTTCTGAAATATTTTCTTATTTTTTTTAACTTTTTGTGCTGAAATTAAGACACAATTTAATATTTTTGTATATGTATTGAGAAGTGATCATGTCAAGAAATATATTTCAGACTCATTTCAAAACTATATGACTTAACACAAGATCCTTCATCAATTCTCGTGTGTGGATACACCATCTCAAAATAGAGTCGCTGAGAAAAAGAATAAATATTTACTTAAGATAACTCGAGCCCTATTGTTCCAAACGAAAGTCCATAAACAGTTCCGACCTGATGCTGTTTTCACAGCATGGTTCTTGATTAATCGTATGTTATCTACAGTACTTGATGGAGATGCTCGTAACAGTCTTCTTTTTCCAAACATATTTTTGTTTCTAATGCAACATAAGATATTTGGTAACACCTATTATGTTCGAGATGTGCAACCTAGTATAAAAAAATTAGATCCAAAAGCCTTGAAATGTGTATTTTTGAGATATTATCGCCTTCAGAAAAGATACCAGTACTATTCTCCAATCTCAATAAATATTTAGTATCAACTGATGTGATCTTTTTAGAGAATACACCGTTCTTCTTCTTATTGTCAAAGCATGCAAGTCAGGGACGGATGATGAATGACTCATCTACAGTTTCACACTAGGTGCCTCTACTGAGCAAACAGATAATAGAATTTCTCCAGATGATGTGTCTCCAGCCCTCCTTGAAAAAGTTGATGATAGTGTTATTGTACCTTTGACATAAGTACCACTACTAATTCTTCATATTTATTTCAGAAGATAACAGACTAATGATACATATCCTGTACCAGGTCCGTCATCATCTAATTCTGCCTCACAGGACCTTAATCTTCTCATTGGTTTTTGCAAAGATAAATGTTAGTGCACCATTCTTACACCAACTTATCCCATTGCTAATTTTATCTCATATGACCGTCTGTCTCTTTCATCTCTGTTTTAATTATTTTTATATATTCAATTTTTATACCTAGGACAGTTAAGGAGGGTTTGAATCACCCTAATTGGCGTAATGCCATGCTTGAAAAACTAAATGCTCTTGATGACAATCATACTTGGGATCTACTAGATTTATCCAAAATGAAAAAAAGTTATAGGGGTGCAAATAGGTATTTGCAGTCAAAGTGAATCCAAAATGGCTCTGTGCAAGACTTAAAGCTTGACTGGTAGCAAAGAATATACTCAGACTTATGGGATGGACCATCTGATACATTCTCTCTAGTGGCCCAAACTTACCTCTATTCCGTTTATTCATAACTATTGCAGCTCCCAAGATTGACTTTTACACCAGCTAGACATTAAAAATACATTTCTTCATGGTGATCTCTTAGAAGAAGTGTATATGGAGCAACTACCAGAATTTGTTATTTAGGAAGAATACAGAAAAGTCTATCATTTGAAGAAATATTTGTATGATCTGAAGTAGAGTCCTCGTACGTGGTTTGACAAGTTTAGTGAGGTAGTTTGTGAGTTCGGATTGAAGATGAGCAAGTGTAATCATTCAGTCTTTTATAGACAATCAATAGCTAATATTATATTTGTTATTATTTATGTTAATAATATTGTGATTATAGAAAATGATCATGTAAGAATATTCTCTCTCGAGTCATTCTTGCATACCAAATTTAATACTAAAAACTTATAATAACTAAAATATTTTTTGGGGGTTGAATTAATAAGAAATAAGAAAGGGATTCTATTATCTCACAGAAAGTATGTACTTGATCTACCGGCAGAAACAGGAAAGCTGAGAGTTAAGTCATGTAATACACCAATGGTACTAAATGTATATCTTAACGATGGTGATCCCTTTGATGATCTAAAAAAATACAAACAATTAGTTGGAAGATTAAATTACCTCACTATAACTTGTCCATAACATACCCTATCAGTATTGTTAGTCATTTTATTTCTACACCTACAATCAAACCTTAGGAGGTTCTGGAACAGATTTTGTGCTACTTAAAAGGTGTTTCGGAACTTGGTATAGTGTTTAAAAATTACGGACATACTCACATTAAATATTTTATAAATGCTGATTGGACTGAATCTAAGATTGATAGGGGGTCTACTGCAGGTTATTGTGTTTTTATTGATGGAAATTTTGTATCTTGAAAAAGTAAGAAGAAAACAGTTGTATTTTGCTCAAGTACAAGGTCTGAATATAGAGCTATGATCCAGTCTACATGCGAAATTTTATGGATACATCATCTTCTAGATGAAGTATGTTTGAGACCCACATCTCATGCGAAACTCTGGTGCAATAATCAGATTGCTCTTCATATTGTCATGAATCCTTTGTATCATGAGAGAACCAAACATATCGAGGTTTGATTGTCCTTTATCTAAGAGAAGATTCAGAAAATTTTTTATATACTGGTTATGTGAAGATAGGAGAACAATTTGGTGATATATTTACAAATTCTCTAAATGAAACATAGATTGAATATCTTCAGAACAAGCTGCGCATGATTAATATTTATGCTCCACCTTGAAGGGAAGTATTAGAATATTATAGAATATTTTATATATATAATAGTATGATTATCTTTTCAAATATGTTAGTGTAATTAATAGAATGATTTATGTTGATTACCATATATGAATCCATCTATATATATATATTCTTATTCTCATTTTTCTTCTCCAACCCTTTATATGGACCAATTGACCAAACCATATGATTGGTTTATACCGTTACCACTCAATAAGCTGTTAGAGCATAATCATCCCTAATTATCTATTGCAACTTTTTCATACTTAATAAATTGCATTGCCTATTATGAACTAAACAATTATACGGGAGCATGACTTTGAAGTGGTGGTAGTATCCTATAAACTAAGATTTGCTTACATATAATATATATACCCAAATAAAATTTATAATAGACTGTGGACGAGATTAAAGGAACTCATGTAATAAGCTAGCAGCCAGCGACAAGCTTGCTGGAAAGGCTGGGAAAAACAAAAGACAAAGTGATAGGTCGTCAGATAATATGGAGTTCCTAAAGTCGGTGGGCACAGGCAAATGCTGAGGATAATAGAGGAAGACTTGTATCTTGGGGAAGATGCTATTTATTACCATCCTCATCAAGAATAGTTCTTGGGGAATTCATTCTTGCCTCGATCGCCTCTAAGCAGTCGACACTTGAATTTGTAGTATAATTTATTACCATCCTCATCAAGAAAGAAAACTTAGTTTACCATTAAGATTAGATTTCTTTGCTGAGAGAAAAGAAAAACTGACATGAAAAGAAAGCTAAACTTGATGATTACAGACACTCCCCTCCTATAAATGCAATTTCCTACACTACGAGTTTAAGCCTTGACCGCTCAGAGGCGATCTTCTCTAAGATGCGTGTACAACCCTTTGCTTCCCCACTGATTCTGGAGACTCCATGTCATCAATGATCTAGCGCGGTCCATCTCCAGTTCTTTTGCAGTCTTTCCGGCGAGCTTGTTACCAGCTTTGGCTTTCGAGAGTGATAACAAGATACAATCTTGATGCTGTTTGGTTGTCATGCTCCACGGAGAAAGAGAGAAATGAATAATCCAAAATCACTCCTATCATCTGATGCATTGTACCTTAATTATTTATATACACGATGAAGCAATGAAACAGTGTGTTTAAGGAGATTGGGTCGATCGTTTTTGTAGTTTTCCATAAAGATTGACACGTGTATGTTAATTTTTTTTTTGCACACGTGTGTGCTAATTTAAATGCAGAGGAAGAGTTTAGGGAGAGTGCCATTCCATATCTAGAGATGGAAGGTAAAGCGAAATGGTGGTGACGTGGGTAGATATACATACGAAACATGTGTGCTGTTTGTGTTTATATACATGTATATATTGATATATATTGACTATACGTATACATATATAAACTTGCTGGTGGTTTCCAACAAATTTTCTGGTTTGATATCTTTGTGAATTATATGCTTCTCGCGGCAATATGCCAAGGCGCGAGCAAGACTAGCAATGCCCTGAAATTTACAAGAACCAATTAATAAATCTCTAGAAAAGATATAGATGAAAGTCCAACATATGGGAAGTATAACAAATTTCATAAGACAGAAACACTCAAATTAGAACTCAAATTAGAGGAGAATGGTATTATTGAAGCCCTAATATCTTGGTTTGGATAAATTTTAGTAATGATTAATTAATATATAACAATAACAGTGATTGAATGACAATGACACATGATAAAAATTGTAAATTTTTTTATGTTTGGATGGTTATGTATTAATGTATGTTAATGACAACTGTTTGTTTGGACGATAGGATTGTATAGTTGTATTTTTAGTCAAATTACTAATTTAGCTCTACCTATTATTCTGTAATAATAAATGTTATATAAAAAGTATGTAATGAAAAAAAAAATTATATAAGAATATAATTAAATTTGTATTTAAATAAATAATTATTATATATAATCAAATTAAATTTTTATATTTGATAAAATAAATAATAATTATTTATATTATCACATTTAATTTTAATAAAAATAAAATTATTATATATTAAAAATAAATTGTTGTAATTATATTATTATATTAAATTTAAAATTATTTTAATAAATAACAAATTAAAATATATTTAAAATAATCACATACCATGAGTTAATTTGAGAAAATGAGAAGAGAAATAGGGTGTTTATTTGAAGGTGTAACTGGAATAAAATATATTTTATGATGGTATAAGAGGAAAAAAATTACATGTCTGTCACATATTACCGATGCGTTGGTTTTAAAATTCATTCCAAAATTATTAGTAAAATACTATTTGCTACCATCTTATTCGATTGGAAGTTGAAATAAATATAATTTTCTCATATCCGTAGAATACTATACATTAATTGACTATCATTTACTACAATTTAAATATGGTGTAACACCGTAAGAAAGTGGCATGCAAAATTAAGCATGAACAAACCCTAATATATCATATATTTGAAACCCTTATAGACTAAGAAAAGGAAAAGGAAACAACCGAATCATATCTCCAGCTAAGAAAATATAAGTAACTAAAAGGAAAAAATAGAAGAAAATCATTTTATGCAATTAATTGGAAAAGATAAACAACTATAATCAAGATATTATAACTAAGAAGAACGAAGACGAACAAAATTCAAAAGATCAAACACGTTAATGCAATAGGATGCGAAGACAGAGATGTTGAGAGCAAATGAGAGTCGCCTTGGCCACTTGCTTTTCCTAAGCTCTCTTTAAATCTTACCACAGTGAGCATACTCGAGAATCAAGAAATGCGTCCACTGTCATGAAACCAACTGTAAAGATGCAGTACGTTTGGGTAGTGGAGACTGCTCCTTGAAGAGCACCTTCAACGCCACTATGTATTTGCTCTACAAATTAGAAAATGAATATATCAACAATTGCCACGAAAAAGAAAATCATAAACAAATAAATTCGAACACAGTCTTCGATGCAAAATCAAATTTTCTTCAATTCATCGAGAATTGAGTTGTAATCAGTAATTAAAATATTTAATGATCAACAAATCAAAGTGTTCGCACCACCAAATAGGAAATAAACACATGGACTTCTTTGGCGAGGAAGACTCCACCGAACTTTCCTCTACCAAGGGGTTTTCCGATTTCAAAATCTTTCAAGGACCACTCTCTCTTAGGATTAGCCGGTTGAGTATTCGTTAGAAAATTTCGATCTTTTCCTAATTTGATCGAAGGAACAAGAAACTAATTACTAGTTAGAATTTCATAAGATTTGGGCGAATGAGTGAGAGAATTTAAATTTTTAAATCACTTGATTGGGTGGACTGTAACGTTATTTATTTAACAGACAGGTTCCTGTGCTGTTTATAACTATTTTTCTTGTTTTTTTTTTTTTTTTGGACTTGTAACCAAAGAGTGCTTGACGAAGGAAAGAAAGGAAAACAGCATTAAAAGTTATCACTTTATTTAATTCCAAAAGGAAAAAAATATATATAGATTTTGTATAATTTTCTTAATTACTTAATGTAACGCAATTATCTTATAGAGTTTAAGGTGTAATTGTTTTATAATTGAAAAAAAAAACAGTAAGTTTTCTCATCTCAATTTATATGTTTAATTCTCATGGTACATGGTTGCTTTTTAAATCAAACCTTTAATTATTAATGTCCATTTAGCCATTTCTACTCAACCAGGCAGGGGAGACATACGCCCGCATGGCAAGTGGCTACTGAGCTTTATACTGTTAAATTTTTCTCCTGAGAAACTTTAAGATTTAACAGATTATCCAACAAATATTTTCTCAAGAACCAAACATCTTTTTTTGCCACACCATAACCACATTCATGACATCTTTTATGTCAAAGAATATAAAAAATTTACACAAATCAAACTAAATTAACTAGTGAGACATGACATTTACAAGAATTGCACTATAGGCTATGCCTATATTTGCTTTTCCTAGGACTTGTTCAGAATGGTGTTTAATATTAATGTTACAGTTCGGAGATTAGTTAGCGCCAAACTCTTCATTCCATCGCTCAAGCTCTTCCCACCTGCTTTTGTTCAAGCTAGGTCTGATGACAGTCATAGCCTTTTGGAAATCTTCATATCTCAATGCTCTTACCTGTTCAACATGGTACCGGTCAGTATCAACAACTATTTCAGATAAATTTTATCTAGTCCCTATTTCCAACCAAACAATTGCAATGTAGAAAAAAAGAAAAATTCAGCCACATGTAAGAGACCTGCATGGAATTGAAATTAACCCAAATTGGAAGCGTTAACTTCGCACAAGTTTTAATCCATATTTGGAGGAAAATAGCACCAAAAACAATGAATTGGAATGCACATGAAGGTAAAAGATAATCCTCAAAGCCACGTGAACGGGGCAGTACTATGGAGAAAGTAAAAGTTATATTCATATTTCACCACAAAACTTCAATACGTTATAGTTTATCATAGTTAATTTCTCACTCAATTTTAGACAATCAAGTTTTACCTTCAGTTATTGACAGAAAGAATTTGAGTATCACAAAAGACAGGACCTGATCAAATTAATTTCTTAAATGCAGAAGCAGATGGCAGGCATGTATCCAACAATCCAAAATTTCCAGATCTTTTCATTGGAACAAAATAATTTCAAATAAACTGCAGGACACATGGCTAAGTGAAAGGTTCAATGTTTGACACAAGAGTTAGGAACAGAAAAATTGTGGGTGATAGACCATTCCATTTATGGAAATACATCCAAAAATGATACTAAATAAATACAATCAAGATTCAGTCATAAGCCATAGCTCGAAAAGAAGCCATGAATTTCTGGCCTACCTGATCTGCCTGGACAGTAAGAATACTTGCACCAAGCTCTCTAATTGGCATCATTGCAGCTTCTTCACACAAGGCTCTCAGATCACTTCCAGAATATCCTGCAAATTCAGGATGGAAGGTAGAATCCACACCAAAGAAGAAGGGTTTAGGAAGGCCAGAAATAACAAGGGCAAGAGATGTGGGATTGGATAACTAAATGTTTAGCGGCAAGCCAAGGATTGACATGTATATGGTGCTACAGTGTTTTTTTGGGGCCAAAATCACTTCTTTGATTAAAGAATAATGTGCCCTTGAAACTTGAACAAACCCATAATACAGATTAACATCTTACCTTCTGTTTCTCTCACAAGTCTCTCCAGATCTCTACCTGCAAGAGCTAACGATAATTAATTGATACCTCTTTTCAGCCACCAAGAATCAGAAACTGCTAAGAATTGTTAATTAAACAAGCTTGACAATAGTCCAGCACCACTCAACTGAAAGATTTATGTATTACCCAACCAATTACAGAACAGGAGTAAATATTACCAGGCAAGCAGAAGGTTTGGCCCCTCAACTGGTGCTTAAGAAGAAGTCTCCGGACATTTTCATCCGGTAAAGGTACATATATTCTCTTTACCTGGTACAAAGTTCCAGAAAGCATGCTATAGCAGTTATAAGTCAACTCAGACGACATTGACGGTAAAAAGAAGAATATCAGTAATATATAGAAGTCCAAAAGGGATTAGATAAATATCTACAGTTCAAGAAATTTTCCTTACTGTGTTTTCCTGTCACCATTTCCAATAACAGAATATGACCAACATTAGCCATGCACAAAACTATCTACAACTGCCCTAGTAAAAGAATTGGCATTTCTGAAGCTACATACTAGATTATTAGTAGATAAAATCCAAAGTCGCGTGACCAACTTCCTAACGTTAATTCAGACCCTTCTTTCTTAATCTTGACTTTGCTTCCATCTCTAACTGAAAATATTAAGGCATGCCCTTCATCAATTTGCTGATCATGAATCTGTAGGTTAAACAATGTTGTTTAATTGTGTCACAGTCCTGTGCTCCAGATCTGATCATAAGGCCTTGGACACTGAAGTGGCAAAACAACCTGGCTGCTTGCTTTCCTGATTTCTGGCCTTGTCGGCCCATGAAGCATGTTGAGGATAACCTCTGATCTTTAAGTATAAACTTTGGTTTACTCTAATCAATGACGAATAATTTTATTGATAATAATAGACTTCGTTATAAGGAAGTTAATCATAGTTAGAGCCTATTAAACTCTCCAGGATTTTTAAATCTTGTTTTGTTCTGATTCTATCTCCTAAGGTTTAGCTAATCCTAATTAGAATTACTAAGTAACTTATACTTCTCTAATGATCATCATCCAACAGAATCTGGGTGAGATTAACCTCCTCCTCTTTATTGCTGCTACCACGGGACCTATGCTAGTAGGGTTTCCCAGTGAACCTGCCCAGCAGAAATGGTCCTGCTTGCGTAACAAGCCGTCAACAAAGTAATTCCAACTATTTAAAGGGGCTGTTAAATAACAAGGATCAAAGGTGAAAGAACTCTTAGAAAAATAATGCCTGATTTTTAACAAGAGAAATGTTTTCTCTCATGCTATGGACAGATATATTTCAAAATTTCCCAAAATGCTAAACAAATTACGCTAGTTGTACAAATTAAAAAGATAATGAAAAGATATAATATAAAAAATCTGAAATCATATTCCACAAATGAAAGAAGTTCCAAAAAGGTAAGGTTAAAAGAAGGCCAATATCATGCTCACCAATCTCCTAAGAACTGCATCATCCAATTCTTGTGGTTTATTTGTAGCTCCTGCATCAATGTAAAGTCTGCATTAACATGAAGTGCAAAGAAGAAAAATAGGAAAGCTACATACATAGAAAACACGCACAATATGTCTCATTAGATGGAGTACATACGGGCAAGGCAAGAATAATAAAGTTTGAGAATGATTATAACAATTTTCAGTTTGGACCCTAATATGAAGCTATGCAACACTCTCAAGCCAACTTGATTGTTATAAGGTTCTCTCAAAGTTGTAAAATCAGACGATATAAACTGCAGTTATCTTATGCAAACGAAAACCTTAACTGAATCCGATTATAGGCTTACCAATAACAATGACTAAATCATTAGGATTGGAGGTAACACCGTCAAACTGTATTAGGAACTCTGACTTTAACCTTCTACTTGCGTCATTCTCATTAGCCAATCTTGTCGACATGATACTATCAATCTATTAAACAAAAAAGGAAAGAGGATATTCTGAAATTATAGAAAGAAATGGTGATAACTAACTTAATATAGGTTAAGAAACAATGCTAAGAAGGATAAGCAAGCTCAAGAAACATAATTCTAACAATGATAAGCGTGCTCAAGAAAGATAAAGCTAAAAATGAATACAATAGGCTCTTTTTCTAGTATCTTTGTTTTGGGAAAAAAAAAAAGAGCTTCGCACATCTGCTTGCCTTTGGTAGTAATAGATACTATAGATGCTATGTATTGTGTATTTTGTTCAAAGGTCATTGTCTCAAAGCTGGAGACATTTCAAAGGACCTTATAGATCCTTTTAGCAGTTCTCTTTTTTAAACCCCTAATTTACCTCAGAGCACCCCTTGATGCCTTGTGAATAGCATCCTCTGTTTCCTTTAGAAAAGGCAGTCTTCTGAGTTGCAAGCATTTTTCATTTACAACAATAATATACACAACATTATGAGACATCTTCCACCAATGGTGCCATTTATCCTATTCACGATACTAATGAACTCTAATGTATTTAAAACTATTAAGAAGCCACCTTCAGTTCTTCATTGCATCCTTCACCAAAAGAATCATTCTACATTATCAGCACTCCCAATTCTATTTTTCATCAGGTACTTAACTAACTACAGTAAGGATAGTCAATTCTTAAAAAAGAGAGGAGAAGAGAAAAAGGGATTTATTCTGAGCATCTTCAAATTATTGTCCACCAGGAAAAATGGTATTTATATATTATAATTAAGAAAATCTTAATTTAGAGGCAACTGTCACCACTTCAAAAACATGCTCCTGTCTAACAGATTAGTTTTATAATAGGCACTGGAGTTGGATAAGTATGAAAAAGTTGAAACAGATAATTAGGGATGATTTTTCTAACAGCTGACTGAGTATTAACTGTACAAACACGCCATATGGGTTGATCAGTTGGTCCAGATTACCATAAATAAGATGCAAATTCAGTTATCATGGTGTACCAGTCACTGTAACAACAGTAACTATTTTTCATTTCAACACATAAGACGAGTAGGGCAATGCCGATTGATTGAATCTAACAAGGAAATTTGCCGAAAGACAATCATACTTCATCCATGAAAATTACAGATGGCTGTCTGGATATAGCCACCATAAACAGAGTCCGGACAAGCTTTTCCGCCTCTCCCACCTGAATAAATTCAAATAATCAAAATTTCTGGAAATTTTGGACAAATATCAAGAACAAACCATCTAGTACTACATCCTAATAAGGCTTACACACCCATTTTGATGTTAAGGAAGAGGCAGAAACATTGAAAAATGTTGCCTTTGACTCCGATGCAACTGCTTTGGCAAGCATGGTCTTCCCATTACCAGGTGGGCCAAAGAGAAGCAGACCTAGTGAAAATAAAACTTTTATTCGCAAAACATCATGAATTGCTACACTAATATTCCTGGTTCTTATTAGTCTTTCAAGGTTACCTCTAGGAGGCCTCCGGAGGCCAGTGAACAAATCTCTTCTTTTAGTTGGCAAAATAACCATTTCCATTAAAGCTTGTTTTGCCTTTTCAAGGCCAGCTGCAAAAGTTCAGATAAACAAGTAAAAAACTATTTGAGAAAACACGAAAAGATAGAATTCTATTGACTCCTCACCAACATCGTCCCATTTGACAGACGGACTTCTATCCACTATTGCTGTATTTATCATGTCAATCAACTTTGATTCATAGCCATTACTGGACTCTTGCACAGGTTTTGGGCTTGTAACTCTACTTGTCTGGTTTGTTACAATTCCATTCCCTATACTAGAACGTGGAGGCTTTTGTGGCATACTTTTTTTAGGATTGGATGATGTAGATGGACCTGCAGCTGTATGTGAAGGAACTAAGGTGCTCTGCAAAAATTTCAATAAATTAAAAGAACGCATAAATGACATAAGATCAACACTGATAATTAAATCACATCTCTTTTATAAGAAAATGAAGAAAAGTCTTTAAGAAAATAATCAAAAAAAGACATGAAATAGAAGCAAAAAAATGTGAAGACCCCTGCGCCTAGATGCAAACTAATCAGGTGGTTGGATCTCCAATATAACTGCTCCTTACTTTTCAATAACACAGCTCAATTGCTTCTTATAACATACTGTATGTTGTTGGCAATCCCAACAATCCTTTATACATAAGTATTACTCACAAAGAACCACATAAATTATTGAAGCTCACAAAATATCTTAATTAAAATAGAAAAATGTGAAGACCCTTGCACCTTGATACAAATTAACCATGTTAGACCTCTAAGACAGCTACTCCTTTCAGTAACATGGTTCATTTGCTTCTCATAGCATACTTGATGTTGGCGATCCGACTACCTTTTACATATAATTATTCCCCATAAAGAACCACATAAGTTTTTGTTGATGTTCACAAGAATGTTTTAATTAGAATAATCTTCCAAAGAAACATGTCAATGATCCGAAGTAGGAACTACATAAGGTACAAGGATATGAAAAACAAAAAGTTAAAACACTTCAGCTCTGGAAAATCATACCTTGTTCACAAATGTGCCACCTGAAATGAGGATACGGAAAAAAGTTCAGGAATTTTTTTTTTTTTAAACTAGTCTATAATCAATGCTTAGTTATTCTAACTAAGCATAAGATAAGTACCTGACCGGTTATTAAGAATTTGTAATCTCTCGGAAACTTGACCCTGCCATTTCGATATTTTTTGTCGATATGATCTCACTTTCTCTTGCTCACTATCACAAAATATGAAAATTACAGATTCTTAGTGCATCAAGACCAAAATTCCTTGAAGTTAAACTGCATGGAGCTTAATTACGGATACCTAGAGCTTATATAAGAAGGGGCAGGAGTGGAACTAGCTTCGATCAAAATACGGTGGGCGTTCTTATAGTGAAGAATCGCGTCGTCGACCAAGCCCCATTCTTCGGCCCTGACAGCCTTGGCGATCTCTTCTTTTGCTAAATCGAAGAATCCTTTGAGCTTATACGCGATGCGTTCGTTTGAAACTGAAGTTCCAGTTACCCCTTCCATGGACTGGGAAGACGAAGTGCTAGGCTTTAGTTGAGGTTCATGCAGCGAGCTATCACTGGAGAATATCGAGCCGAATGAATCGATGATTCCTTTGAGAAAGCTCATATCTGGTTTAAAAGGAAATTGATTGCAGAAAAGCAAAGAAATTGAAGAAAAAGAAAAAAAAAAAGAGAGAGAGAATTGCACTAACCAATTCAGAAACTTTCAGATCATCCCTGGGGAGAACTAAACAGCACACCAATCAACTTACTGAATCAATGAAAGTTTAACTGGTAATCATAAGTTGACGAAAGCGATGTACAAATCCCGGTTACGTTCGTTGAGGAGCATGTTAACAGGCCAACAGCTGCCGGTAGCCCGTTAGCTCAGTAGTAGCTTCCAGAGTCCCTTGGAACCCATTTGCTCGGTCATTGAACTTTGGCCCATCGGCCCGCCTAATTTATAATTTCAGCCGGGATTTTGAAGCAAATTCATATTTTAAAAAAAAAAAAAAAATCATTTAATGAAATTCATAAATTCCATGTTAAAAAGGAATTTAAAATTTAGGTAAAATTTATTTAAAAATTAAAACTTATTTGAGTTTAATAATAATGAAAGTTTTATGTAAAATGTTAAAGTTTATATTCATGTAAAATTTTACATGTTGATATTCATTTTAAACTTTACTGAACTTAATTGAATTTAAAATTCATTGTTTTAATTTAATGTACAAATTTATTAAGAGCTTAAAACTTGAATTTTGCATATTTATAGTAAATATGAAGTTGAAATAAATTTTATACAAATTGTAGACTTTTCTTAGACATAGTGTTAACAAATCTATAATTATGCCGAATTTTTTGCATTAGTTGATTTCTATATTATAAATTTAAATGACGATTTTTCCTAGACTTGCACTACTTGGATGCCAAAAGTATTGTTAAAGGATGGGAGATGCGCAGAAGTATAGATGAGGTATACTAGATGCCTTTTGCTATGGGTAGAAAGCCTTATAATTGGGAAGAAGATGCTGAGGAATTTTGTCCTGAAAGATGGGTTAACAATGGAATCTTCCAATCTAAATCATCATTAAAAATCTATGGTATTCAATCTTTATATCCAGAATTTTTGCATACCATTGATATCTTCAAACATATATGCAAACACCCCCCTTAGCTGATGATGACTCCTATACTTCTCTGTTTGCTCCTTGAATATCAGCTTCAACACCACTATGTATTTACTCTACAAATTAGAAAACGAATATATCAGAAATTGCCACAAAACAGAAAACCACAAACAACCAAATTTGGAAACATAGTCTGCTATGCAAAATCAACTTTTTTTCAATTCGTCGAGATTTGAGTTGTAATTAGTAATTACCAGAAACATTATGTAACTATTATTATTGGTGAAAAAGGTAATTTTAATAGGGAATTTATAATTTATAAATCTGATTTAACTAAACAATACAAGAAAATAAGAACTTTTTAGAGAAGAGTGGTAATCTGTGGTAGTGGTCAAGCCGCCGGTTTGTGGGGTGAAGAGAGTTGTCTTCATCAGATGCTCATCGCCTCAAGAGCTGCCCGTGTACAACCCTTCGCGTCCCCACCGATTTTGGAGACTCCATATCATCAACGATCTAGCACAGTCCATCTTCAGTTCTTTTGCAGTCTTTCCAACGAGCTTGTTAACGGCTTTGGCATTCAACAATGATAACAAGACACGATCTTGACATTGTTTGTGTTAGGGATATAAGTGTTATACACACGATTTAATTATTCGTGTAATATATTTAATACATTATTATTTGACAATTTATTTTAATACATGACAATAATATTTTTATTATCTTATTGTTTAATTTATATGATAAAGTCTTTGATTAAATTTATAGATTTTACATCAAGTTGAAGATCTTGACAATGAGAGTAAAACTTTTTTATGATTTAATTTAAAATATTCGTAGTCGTTAGATCATCAAAATAGGACATTAATGATCTGATAATACTAATATATATGTGATAATATTTATAAGATAAAGATTAGTTAATTTATTAATTAAATTACATGTATAGATTATGCATATGAAGATATGATAATTGAACCGACCCAATTGAAATTTCTAATTGTTAATATTACTTTAAACTGTTAATATAATATTTTCTTAAAATGATAAGACGTAAGAATTTTCTTAAACCTAATATGTGTGTTCTATGTGACAGTGAGTTGAAAAGGGACATCATGATAGAGACTCATAACTCAAAGTTTATCATGCATCCCGGAAGCACTAAGATGTATCAAAGTATGCGACCCCAATTTTGGTAGAACGGGATAAAAAAAGATGTAACTGACTTTGTTTCTAAGTGTTTGGTATGTCAGCAAGTCAAGGCAGAGCATTAACGCCTAGGTGAGCTACTTCAGCCATTAACAAATTTCGAAGTAGAAATGGGAACATATCACCATGAATTTCGTAACAGAATTGTTTAGGGCACGCTCAGGACATGATGTCATCTGAGTAATTGTTGACCGGCTTACCAAATCTTCCCACTTCTTGGCCATCAGGATGACCGATCCCTTGACAAAGTTGGCAAGAATATATATCCAAGAGAGCCAAATTACATAGAGTGCTAGTGACAGTAGTATCCTACAGGAACCTCAGATTCACTTCTCGGTTCTAGTATAGTTTTTAGCAAGTCATGGGAACGAAACTGTCTCTTAGTACTGCATTCCACCCTCAGACCAATGAACAGTCAGAAAGGATAATCTGCATACTTGAGGATATGTTCTGAGCTTGTGTTCTTGACTTCGGAGGCCATTGGGATGACCATCTACCCCTGATAGAGTTCATCTATAACAACAGCTACCAAGTAAGTATTAGCATGACACCGTATAAGGCGTTGTATGACCACCAATGCAGATCGCCGATATGTTGGGAAGAAATGAGTAATAGAAAATTATTTGGCCTAGATCTCATAGAGGAGACTACGGCCAAAATAGTTAAGATCAAGTAGAACATTTAGATGGCTTAGAGCAGACAGAAGAGTTATGCGGACGCCCGGAAGAGGGATTTAAAATTTGAGAAAAGCGATCGGGTGTTCCTTAATGTCACTCATTTCGAGGGAACCAGTAAATTTGACAAGAGGGAGAACTAAATCGCCGATTTATTGGACCATTTGAAATCTTA
>NW_019014674.1:1307795-1323946 GCF_000150535.2 Carica papaya
AAGGTTTTTATGTTAATAAACGAGTTCGTTATAAATTATGTTCCATTGGTCATTTTTGTTTTCTACCCACCTTTACTTCCGTGGCGGTGAGATAGTGTGATGTCTTTATTGGGCTGGTGTAACTCATCCCTTATTTAACCATTTCAGATCAGGAAGACATTGTTCCCGACCCTGTTCTGCAGGAAGACGGCGAAGGGGACGCCTAAAGACTTTATAGTTATATTTATAGTTTTTATTTCGAGTATCTCTTTTAGTTAGTTTGTTCCTTCATGTTTTGAGTACGTTTTGGTTATTGTATAAAAGATGTTAATCAAAATTTTTATTACGCTTCCGCATTTGAGATTTTTAATACGTAGATTCCATTTAAATTTTCGGAACCGTTACATGGTATGTCATCTATTTATAAAGTGTGTATATATATATATATATACATATTATCTGTTGATTACTTTGACTGGAAATGAAAATATTTTCTTGAGCTTTATCCTTAGGTAAATAAAGTGTTTTCTTATATTATTTATATGTTATATATGAAAATAAAGAGGATAGTTTTTGTATTGTCAATATATGAAATCATATTTATTTATTTATGTAATTAATTGGTAATAAATACATTAAATTATGAAAGAAAATATGTATGCTTAAATATATATATGTATAATTTATATACCTTACATATACAAAAATATTATTCATTAGGAATTTACAGACACAATTTTGAAAGAAATGAATTAATTTCGTGTGGACCACATAAGAAGTGTAGACAAATTCTTTCTTTAGTGTCCTATTGGTAATCTCGTCACATGTGCTCCATGGTCTTGTGGTGTTTGTTGGACTGTACTATTTGAATTTTTGTGTGGATATGAAATTGTTTTGATGATTTTTGTTTGATTCCATATTTGTTAATTTACCACTTGATATTGGTAATCTTCACAGTCCATCTCCTGCAATTAAAAAATAAAAATTATTTTTAATTTTATATACACACACCAAAGTAATATAAATTTTAAATTAAAAATTAATTAAAATTAAATTAAATTAAATTAAATGAGATTTGAACCAACATTAATAACATTTGTGATCATCATCAATAACCACGTAGAAACAAATTAAACCACTAATCTCATTTAAACAAATATATAAACAAGAAGATCATTTTTGCTACTGACGTAAGAATCTTTGACTTTTTGACTTTACCTTTTATCCTTAAACACCAACTTGGCACTACAAAACGGCAAGCAACAAGCAAGAAACATTCATAAAACCCACTTCAACATTTCGAAAATCATCATAGAACTAAGAAGAAGAAAATGAATATGGTTTGCTCCATCATCGTCACCATCATAGCATCCTCCCTACTCCTTTTCTTTATCGTTTTCCTCTATCTCCTCCTCAGAATCTTCACAGGAAAATCCATAACCAGCCCAGACTACCCGCCCGTAAACGGCACCGTATTCAGTCAGTTGTTCTACTTCAACAGACTCTACGACTACCAAACCCAGATCGCCAAGAAACAGCCAACTTACAGACTACTAACCCCGACACATAGCGAAATTTACACGGCCGATATTCGGAATATAGAGCACGTACTGAAATCAAGGTTTGAGAAATACTCGAAGGGTATAAGTAATCTAGATGTTGTAAGTGATCTTCTCGGAGAAGGAATCTTTGCCGCTGATGGCGAAAAGTGGAAACAGCAAAGGAAGCTGGCAAGCTTTGAGTTCTCTACAAGAGTTGTCAGGGATTATAGTTGTTCTGTGTTTCGAAGTAATGCTGCTGAGCTTGTTAGAACAATTATGGAGTTTGCTGTTGCTGGCCGGGACTTTGATGCGCAGGTAAGGGACATGTACGACATCGTTTTATGAATTAAGTCTGCAATGACTAAAATTGATCATAATTTAAAATTCTGACGAATTTTTCATATAATTGCTATTTGATTTATATATTTATTATTATTTTTTTAAGATATATGGTTTAGAATCTCGTATTTTTATAAATAAGTGAGTATTTAAATTCGTTGAACTTTATAATGTGAGTTTTAAAAATATTTTTAAAATAATTATCAATAAATACTGTTTTAGTTAAAAGTTGTTTAATATTTGATAAAAGTACTGGTGATTAAAAAATAAAATAGAAGTTAGGCTTATGGTGAAATTAAAATTTGAAATTTTAACTGCAAAATTTTGTAGAAATCAAAACTATTTTTAAAAACTATGTATTATAACTTTTAGCTCTAAATTTATTAAAATAAGATTTTTATTTTGACAGTTGTAAAAAAAATTTGCATTTACTCGTTTATCCACATAATTGAATAATAGTTAACTTTATAAAATTAAATATTTTTAAGAGTTTTCTAATGCAGAAAAATAAGTCAACAAAATGAGCTTTTGAATTCATGCATTCGGTTTAATGTTTTAGATAGAAATATATCGTAGTAGTTTAAAAAAATTTTATAATAAATATAAGTTTATCCAACAAAATTTTTTTTATGTCTAATTTTCTACTTTAATATGCTTGCTCAATTTTTTATATTTTAGAACAATTTAGTCAATATGCATTCAAGAATTGCGTTGAAGATTTTATCTTCCACAGTTGACAAAATTAGAGTTTAACAACTAATCTTCTATTTCTGGCAGGACATACTGATGAGATTCACTCTGAATTCAATTTTCAAAGTTGGATTTGGGGTGGAATTGAATTGCATGGATGGATCAAGCGAAGATGGGATTGAATTTATGAAAGCTTTTGATGATTCAAATGCCTTGGTGTACTGGCGGTATGTTGATCCATTCTGGAGGCTCAAAAGATTTATGAATATTGGCTTCGAAGCCACACTTAAGAAAAAAATCAAAGTGTTGGATGATTTTCTGTATAAACTCATAACCTACAAAAGAAAATTGCTTGCACTTCGAGGAGACCATGTGAGTCAATTCTGCCTTTTTTTTTTTCAAAGCCAACAAGAAAATATTTTTAAAAAAAATTGCGGTTAATTATTTGCATTTTATTATAATGTAATATTTTGTAAATAAAACGTTTTTTTGTGATTCAAGCTGGTCAAGGAAGACATACTTTCAAGATTTCTGATAGAGAGTGAGAAGAATCCAAAGATAATCAATGATAAATATCTAAGGGATATCATTTTGAATTTTATGTTTGCGGGTAAAGACACTAGTGCTGGCACTCTATCTTGGTTCTTCTACCTTCTTTGCAAGAACCCTTTGGTTCAAGAAAAAATTGCTCAAGAAGTAGAAAGAATTGGTGGAAACAAAGAAGATGAGACTGATATTGATGATTTTGTGGGAAGTATAACTGATCAAACTTTGGAGCAAATGCATTATCTTCATGCAGCTTTGACAGAGACCTTGAGGCTATACCCTGCAGTTCCTGTGGTAAGTCAACTTAGAAAACTTTAAACTTATTAGGTATTAGTTATTAATTAGGTAGTTACTTTCTTAGTTATATTTTTCTACATACTATATTATAAAATTTAACTATAAAGAAATGGTTAATTTACTGACAAACATGTTATGTTCGAATCTAATTCTTTTTAATAATAAAGTTATTAAATTTTTTTTTTGAATTATTAATGATAAGGTGGTTGACTTGTCTTTTGTTGAATTAAATTTTTTAGGCAAAAAAGTTGAAAACAAAAATATCTTAACAATTTAAAAAAGTAAAGAAAATCCAAGACTTACTTAAGTTGAGAGATATCAATACGATGTAGTTTTTTATACTATTGAAGGATGGGAGATCTGCCAAGGTAGATGATATTCTTCCAGATGGCTATAGATTGAAGAAAGGAGATGGGGTATATTACACGGCCTATGCAATGGGCAGGATGCCTTATATTTGGGGAGAAGACGCAGTGGAATTTCGGCCTGAGAGATGGCTCAACAATGGAATTTTCCAACCTGAATCGCCATTCAAATTTGTAAGCTTTCACGTACGTCTCATAGATCTCTTACCAGTCATTACATGGGTGGAGAATACTGTGATAAGGAGGTTAATGAATGATAAAAAAATAATCAATAAGGTTAAAATTATTTGTAAGGAATTGAGACAAAATTACTAAATTATGAGATCATTATTTTTTACAATTAAGTTTGACTACTTTGGCATAATATCTAATGCAAGGAACTGCCTATATATTTACAGGCTGGTCCTCGAATCTGTCTTGGAAAAGATTTTGCCTATCGACAGATGAAGATTGTATCCATGGCTCTTATTCGCTTTTTTCGCTTTAAACTGGCTGATGAAGATCGAAGAGTCACTTACAAGACCATGTTTACACTTCATATTAATGGAGGCCTCAATCTATGTGCATTTCCAAGAAGAAACACATGAACATCAATGTGTGTGTATAGTTTACATGCGTGTTGATGTAAAAGTGAGTTCAAATTGAGAGTAGAATGAAAGAAAACATTAAAAAAAAAAAAAGAACAAGCAAGAAAAACAACTTGCCAAAAGAGAAGAAGAAGCAGAAGAATAAAGGATTTAGTATTTGATTTCCTTTCCCTTATCATTTTTACTTGCATAAACTTGGAATTGTATTGGTTAAAAAAAACAGTAATGAATATATTATTATTATTATTATTATTATTATTACTACAATAATGTTTAGATATAATGAGAAAATAATGCATTCTTTATCATTCGTTTAATTAAGATATGAATTAAACTTGTGCCAATCTAATGATTTAATATTCTACCATCATTTTAAATATTTTTAGAGTTGTGTGAATATTTTCTTTTTAATAAGCTTATAAGGACTCTAATTTCTAGAGTTCCAACCTAATCTCAAATTATTCACAAAAAGAGATTAGTATAAAAAATGCAATTACAACCTTTTTTCTTTCTTAAAAAAATAGATGATATTTTAAAAGTAAATATAAAATTTAATATTTAATAATTTATAAATATAAATAAAATATCTTTGTATAATTTATATGTTTGGTTGTGACTTATGAGTATTTATTATCGTCATGTGTGAGAAGTACTTGATGTAGGTAGGTCGGTTCATGGGTCACTATATTAATTAAATATTTAAGTCTATTTAGTAACCAATTAGAATTTACAACGACAAGTTTTGTCAATATTAAATATTATTAAATATAAAATTAAATATTAAATATCTTTGCTTACAAATTTTTTTAAACAAATCTAATTTAATTTTTTAATATTTATTTTAAACACTTGTTGTTATAAATTTACAACCCTTGTAACATCTTAAGTTCAAACATTAATTTCGGAAAGATGAATTTTAATTTTTTTAAATAATAATAATGTCTACGTTTTTAATTTTAATTATTATTATGCATTTTTGGCATCTTTAAAAATAAATTTTAGAAAATATGTTCAAACTGAAAATAAGAGAGCATTTATTTGAAAAGATATTCATAAAGAATGGGTCAATTTGCGAAAAGAGAAGAAACGGGCCACGTGGATGCCCAGTTAGCAGGATGACGAATCGCTGCACGTCGTGTGGTGACCACGCCAACACGGGCTCCACGCAGGAAGCCAACGTTGGCAATCCGCGTGTCAGACCGATCGAACGATTTGAGGCCACTGTCGCACGCGTGAATGGCCCATATTGACTTCCTAAACAGGCTCGATTGGACGGCCTGCGTGCCTCCAATCGAATGGCCTAGATGAGTTTCCTAAATAGGTGCGATCAAACAGTCTACGTGCCTCCACGCCTCCATGCCTTTCTTCAGTTGCCCCAAACCCTAGTCAACACTCATTGAAAAAGAAAAAGAAGGGCGGTCGGATGAGATCTCAACCACTGGAGAGACGCCGACACCACCGTGTCAGAGAAACAAAACCGCTGGTAAGACCAAATTTTTCCCTTCCCCTCTTCGAATAATACTCCCTAACCACGATTTAAATAAATTTTCACCAGGAATCGCCCATAATCAGTTCGGCCGAGAGGGAGAAGCGCTAGAGAATGAGGATTAAGCGGCGGAGTTTGGTGGCAGCACCACCGCGCTAGAATCCCAACCTGACCCCCGGTGAGTTTTTTTTTTTTTTTGCCTTTTCCGCTATTTTTTGCGTATTTTCACGTCATTTTGATGTATGTTTTCAAATTTTACTAAAAAAACCCAAGAAATTCAAGAATCAAGAACCGTTGAGAGCTTTAGTTAAAAAAGACGATGTTCTAGATATCGACCTAGTGTAAGAATATCTCACTATTTTTTTCTGTTACGGTTAAATTAAAGCTAAATCAATAATAAACGAAAAATTATAGACACTTTGATTATTCTTTGATTAATTAAATACAAGTTACCGATTGAGGCAGTAATTGACCTGTCCATATTCATCTCTAGTTTATTGTGTTACCTATATGTTATTTTTTCCTCTATTTTTATTTGATTTTAATTGCTTATTTATATTTCATTTTAATTAATTTTATCTGCATTTCATTTTCACTTTCTGTTTGTTAAAATCTCACATTGAGTTATTGTTTCATTTTATTGTTCATGTTATTGTGATGTGTTGTGCTTTTATCCTATTATGATATTTTAATTCACTTTTATTTAATGATTTATTTCCTTAACAATTTCAAAACATGAGTTTTACTTTGTTGTATTTTTTGAAGTATGGGTCTACATGAAAAATACGCATGCGTAAACTAATATCATTGAATAAGAGAGCTTACCGGGTGTCATGGGAAAGAATGTATAGACTTGATACATAGAGTGAATCCTACTGTGGATGTTATCCTCAGTCGTATGAGGCTGGCAAGTCCCATATCAAATGAGGTTGGAGTTTATAAATTTCGTTCATACCAGATAGGATATTGAGACGATTTTTAGTTGTGACGCCCATTACTGGACGGAGTACGGGGACGACCGATTGAATTATAAAGAAAGTGTATATATCTACGTGTAGCGGGATCCTTATGGACCCCCAACGATATTGATAAGGAAAAGTAAAATGATAGAGTAGCGATGGGCATGGTAAGGAATACGACTTTGGGCAATAGTGAAGAGTCAAACGTTATATAACTATTGAAATGTATACTATTTGTAATTAAATTGTTATTCTGATGTATAACACTCGAGAAGTTACATGTTATGGTAGAAAATAGTAATATTTTCTGTGAAACGAGTAATGAATGTACTAACATTCTGGTTTTATTAAAAGTATGCTCCATTGGTTATTTTTTTATTTCCTACAATTCTTTGATTTTCTGTGTTAGTGGTAAAACGTTGATATTTTTACTGAGTTAGTATAACTCACTCATTCCTTATTAACTATTTCATTTCAAAAATA
The DNA here is from genome assembly GCF_000150535.2 of Carica papaya. Next base: position 1,315,068 of record NW_019014674.1, read on the forward strand.
CCAAAACCCGAATCCTGAACAGTAAAAGACCAACTAAACAATTACCTCTTCCATTTCGTCATTTTTAAATAGAGGTTAATAATATTTACTGTTACTTTTTCTTTCTCATTTCTAGTTTCAAAACATTCTTCTAACCTTTATTTGGACATTTTAAGTAAACGTGGAAGAAATATAATCTTCGAACAGTTAATTCTTTCACTAAATAAAGGACTTCGATATTATTATAATAATAATAATTATTATCATTATCATGATTGGATTAAAAATCTTGAAATTCTTGTTAGGAGCTTTGGGCTTTTACAACCCTTCTCTTAATTTTAATTTTATTATTTAGAAAGATGGTAAATAATAATATATTTCTTTTTATTTTTTGTGTTTCAAAAATAATATTTGGAAAAATACCTAGCATTTATTTTATTTAGACATATATATATATTTCTTTTTTAAGAAAATTAAGCAGATTAATGAGTACATTTGGTTTGACACTCAGCTGGATTTTCTATTTAAGGAACCAACCAGATTCATGGACAACTCCAGATTAATTACATATATGAAATTAAAACTGAGATTGTTACGTGTTAATTTTTATTTTGTAAAATAATTTTTTATTTAAAGAAATAATATATTTTTAACTCATAAATTATTTATTTGAAATTTATAACTTAATTTTTGGTTAACTGTAAATTATGCATTAAATAAATTTTAGTTATAAATAAGATTAATGGAATAATATATATAATAATTGTTTATTTACATTTTTAGATATAAAGTAAATTTTAGTTTTTAATTGGTTATAAATTCTAAAATATGTGTATATTATTATGTATAATTTTTAGTTAACCATATATGTAACGCCCACTAATTTTTTTTATTTTATTATTATTATTATTATTATTATTATTATTATTATTAATTTTATTTAGTTTATTTTATTATTTTATTATTTTAATTGATTTATTTTATTTAATTTTTTTTAATAAAAATAATAATAATAATAATGATAAAATTGGGTAAAAATATTATTTGGATTTAATTGAAATTGATTTTGGGAAAAAGGAGTGAAAATTTGGATTCTGGGGGTATTTTTGAAAAGAAAATCGGAAACCGGTGGTCAAAACTCAATTTAAAAAATTGCGCCCCGTCAGCGCCACGTCAGCAGCCCTGGCCAACCAGGACCTGCCGCGTGGCAAGACCACGTTGACCCGGGAACGGGCCACGCGGGCGATTCGCGTGCGCGCGATCGGACGGCCCAGATGCGTCCCCACGCGCACGGACAGCCCAGATCAAGCGTGCGCACGGACGGCCCAGATGCAAGCGCACGGACGACCCAGATGCACGTGCACGGACGGCCCAGATTTAATCAAAATGGACGGCTGTGATCAAAAGGCAAAAGGGTATAAATAAAACCCCCACACCTGACCACAAAAACCCTAGCCGCCTGCCCTCGCAGGAGAAGACGAACCAGACGATGGAGGAGCCGGCCGCCGCCACCCGCCGCCGCACCGGGGAGTTTTTCGACCGCCGGTCGAGGTAAATTTCATACTCCCGGCTCGTTTTTCAATGCTGAGTTCCCCTGTGGTCAAATCGGAGCCAAAATCCCGGCCAAACGGCCGAAAAACATAGCCGAAACCCAACGGCACCACCGCGCCCCTCCTCGGTTTTTGCCTCCGATGAGGCCCTTCCTGGCCTCCGTTTGATACAATTTTTATATCACCGTGATCACCATTCTTTTCTCTACAGGTTGATCAGAGCTAAATCACCAAAACACGAACCTCGCCGGAGAGCCACCGCACCCGAGAGCACCGCCGCCGGTAAGCTTCGATTTTTCGTAATTTTTTGGCCCCCCGAGGGCCATAGGGTTGTTTTATCATGGGGACCGATGCAAGTGTGGCTGAATTCGGCCGAAAACGGCCGAAAACGGCCAACCCGAGGCGAATCGGAGCCGCCGTGTCGGAATTGCGATATTGGCCGAAAGGGGCCCTGGGTCTAATTTGGGATTTTTTGGGACACGTGCAGGTACCAGTAGTGCGTTTCAGTTCCCCGAAAAAAATTCAGGGAAAATTAGGAACAGCCTGTAGGCGCACTGTAGAGCCGTATTCGAAACCCGAAGCAAGTAAGGACCCCTCACCCTATTTCCTATCACAGTATTAAAGTTCAATAAATGATAAAACGGTATTTTATGAATCAACAGATGTGTAAAATTGTTTAAGGTCGCTGATGGAGCCCGAGTCTGGTGTGTTTGTCGATTAGCTGTTGTTTGGCCTATTTTACGGTTTTAAATGCAGTATGAGGTCTGATGTTTTCATTTCATAGTTTCGTGTGCATATTTTACTGTTTTATTGATTATGGGTTGAATGACTGAGAACCTGATGTTGTATGTTGTCTTGTTTGGCATAAATTACTGGTTTGCTTGTTTGTGTGCCAGTTGATAATGCTGACTGGGGAAAAGGGGAATGAAAGGTTATGTAAATTGATAATTACATAATGTGGTCAGCCTGACTAGATATCCTGGGAGATGGTGGACAGACCGGGTCCGTAGGGAACCCTACCAGGATTGTGGTCTCTCATACCGGACGGGGTATGGAGACCTTATGTGTTTTGGCGCCCATACCGGACGGAGTATGGGGACGGCCCGTTTCACCCTCATACCGGACGGAGTATTGAGGTTTATAGTTTTGGCGCCCATACCGGACGGGGTATGGGGACGGCCCTGGAATCTGATTACAAGTGTTAAGAGTTCACGGATAGCGGAACCCCTATGGATCCCCATGGATACTAGTAGGCTGGTAAATGAGGAAAAATATGTTGTGTAATGATTGAATTGCAAAAGGCGTGATAAATATTATGTTATACAGCTCATATGATTTCATGATGATGATAATATTATTGCTTTCGTATATTGTTTTATGAATTTCACCGAGGTAAGTGGATAGTAAAAGATTTTATTATTGATAAAAGAATTTGTTGTAAATTATGCTCCATTAGTTTTTTTGTGTTTTCTACCCACCTTTACCTCCGTGACGGTGAGATAGTGTGATGTCTTTACTGGGCTGGTGTAGCTCATTCCTTATTTAATCATTTCAGATCAGGAAGACATTGTTCCTGAACCCGTTCCGCAGGAAGACAGCGAAGGAGACGCCTAAAGACTCCGTAGTTATATTTATAGCTTTTACTTTCGAGTTTCTCTTTTAGTTAGTTTGTTCTTTTATACTTTGAGCACGTTTTTGGTTTTAGTGTAAGGGATGTTAATCAAAAATTTTATTACGCTTCCGCATTTGACCTTTTTAATACACATATTTCATTTTAAATTTCCGGGGCCGTTACAGTTGGTATTAGAGCCAGGTTTCCTCGGACCCATCCCTTACACAACAGTGCCTTAGAGAAGTACTCACCGATAAATCGTTACTCAACCATTCCTTGTGAATGCAAGTACACGGAAATGAGGAGAGGAAGGCCCCCACTAAACCGAGCAGCCAAAGATAATTCGCTTCGGGAGGATTTAGACAGACTATTTGAGATGGTGGAAGCTCTCGTAGCTGCCCAGCAAAGGTGAGAGGAGAGAAGGGAGTTACCCGGACCTCCTCCGCTATCGCAGGTTGAGCCCCTGCTACAGCAGGCTAATCCCGAGCCACCCCGGCAGGAGCCTGCTCCTCCACAGTACCACCCGGCACCACAGCCGCGGTACGACTCGGCACCACAGCCGCGGTACGACTCGGTACCACAGCCACGGTACCACCAGGCACCGCCATAGCACATTCCAGTACCCCCACCACATCAGCAAGTGCCACCATAGGGCCCCCCAGTTCACCCTCAGCCGGCCCCAGTCCCTCTACCCCGGGATCCCGCTCCTTCCTTGATCGACCCCGGCTTCATAGAGAGGTACAAAAGACTGAACCCTTCTACTTTTGCAAGGGGATCCTCTTTTGAAGATGCCCAATACTGGCTGGCAGAGACTGAGAGAGCTTTCGAGACCTTGGGAGTAGTTCCTGAGCAGAGGGCTGTCATTACCTCCTACATGCTGGTAGGGGAAGCAGTACGCTGGTGGGAGCTCAAGCGGACCACCCTGCCTACACCAGCTACTTGGGAGCAGTTCTTAGCGGCCTTCCACGCGGAGTATCTCCCTAAACACATCCAACACCTGAAGGAAATGGAGTTTGCTCAATTGTCCAGGGAAACATGACAGTGTCGGAGTATGCTCGTAAGTTCCTGGAGCTGGGCCGATATGCCCCGGAGACATTGATGGATGAGGGCCGAAAGGCCAGGAAATTCCAGTGGGGTCTCCGCTCGGAGATCAGACAGCACTTATTGGTAATGGAGCTCGAGACATATTCAGCAGTCCTAGCAAAGGCGCAGATCATAGAAAGGAGCTTCGACACCCACCCTCAGCTAGCGGGGAGTTCCTGACCCTCAGCCCCACTCCGCAGGCCAGTACCTACCGCGCCTGTCCAACCCAGTAAGAGGCCCAGACCTGCCATCCAGGCCCCTCCTCAGGCTACGGGGGCAGCACGTGAGAAGATTTGCCAGCACTGCGGCAGGGATCACGAGGACCGATCCTGCTACCGCCTCAGCAACACCTGTCGCATATGCGGCAGTGCCCAGCACTATGCAAGGGAATGCCCGAGGAACCAGAATCAAAGAAGGCCTCCAATCCAGGGCAGAGTTTACAACCTTACCCAGAAGGATGCCGATGCAGACCCGAACGTGGTACATGGTATGTATACTATATCTGGCCACATTGCTCATGTTTTGTTTGACACTGGTGCATCACATTCTTTTGTTTCACATGTTCTTGCTTCCAAAATTTGTGTATCACCTGATAGACTTGATTTATTGTTGCTTGTATCTACCGCTGGGGGGGAGACATTGCTAGGAGAGGTTATCTACAGGGCATGTGCCGTGGAGATAGCAGATAGGAAACTGAGAGTAGACCTGATAGGGTTAGACACGGGGGATTTTGATGCAATCCTAGGAATGGATTGGCTAACGGCATATCACGCCACCATAGACTGCTTTAACAAAAAGATTGTATTTAATCCTCCCAACGAGGAGCCATTTACAAGTTAATAAAATCATTCAGTACTGATTTTCTCTGATGGCAAGTTTTCTTAATTCCTAGTGCCTTAATCTTGTATTTCCTCTAACTAGGTAAGCCCAAGAAGGAAGTTTGTATCCAAGAGATTCCAGTAGTCCGAGACTTTCCAGACGTATTTCCGGATGAACTGCCCTGTCTACCAGTGGACAGAGAGGTCGAGTTCACCATAGACTTACAGCCAGGTACCCAGCCCATCTCGGTTGCTCCTTACCGAATGAGCCGCATTGAGATGGAAGAACTAAGAAAACAGATCACTGAGTTACAAGACAGTGCTTTCATTAGACACAGTGTTTCCCCTTGAGGTGCCGGAGTTACTTTTGCAAGGAAGGGAGATGGGACATTGAGACTGTGCATTGATTACAAAGGGATAAACAAGGTAACAATTAAGAACAAATATCCTCTTCCCCGAATTGATGACCTTTTCGATCAGTTGCAGGGTGCACAGGTCTTTTCTAAAATAAATCTACGATCAGGTTACCATCAGGTAAAGATAAGAACAGAAGATATCCCCAAGACGGCCTTCCGAACCAGGTACGGACACTATGAGTTCCTGGTCATGCCATTCGGGCTAACCAATGCCCCGACAATCTTTATGGATCTGATGAACAGAGTTTTCAGAGAGTTCTTGGATCAGTTTGTCATCGTGTTCATCGATGATATCTTAGTCTACTCAAAAAGCAGAGAAGAGCATACTCACCATCTGGCCCAAGTTTTGCAGGTCCTTAGAAACAAGAGGCTATATGCGAAGCTGAATAAGTGTGGATTCTGGCTTGAGTAGACTACCTTCTTAGGACACATCATATCGAAGGAAGGGGTATCAGCGAATCCTGAAAAGGTTGAAGCGGTACTTGGTTGGGAGAAACTGACATCAGTTAAGGAAATCCGTAGCTTCTTGGGAATGGCAGGTTATTACCGCAGGTTCATTGAAGGATTCTCCAGTCTAGCAGCTCCTCTAACCCGACTCACCAAGAAGAATGTCAAGTTCGAGTGGAATGAAGACTGCGAAAGAAGTTTTTCAGAATTAAAGGAGCGGCTGACCACTGCACCTGTGCTAGCCTTACCGAGTGGATCGGGAGGATATACAGTTTATAGTGATGCCTCCTATCTGGGCCTGGGTTGTGTCCTGATACAGCATGGAAAGGTTATAGCATACGGGTCCAGACAGTTAAAGAATCATGAGAAGAACTATCCCACCCATGACTTGGAACTTGCCGCAATCATTCATGCCTTGAAAATCTGGCGCCATTATTCGTACGGAGAGACCTTTCAGATCTATACCGATCACAAGAGTTTGAAACACATATTCACTCAGAAGGATCTCAACATGCGTCAGAGAAGCTGGATGGAACTCCTTAAGAACTATGATTGTGACATCTTATACCATCCGGGTAAGGGCAACGTGGTAGCAGATGCCCTCAGTAGAAAAAGTGCAGGTATCTAAGCCCATTTGATGGTTTCAGAATGCAGACCAATTGGGGCCACACAACAGGTTCGACTTCATGATCTGAAGAGAGTCACATGTTTGGGCCGCCTGACAGTCCAGCCCGAGTTAATTCAGAGGATAAGGGAAGCCCAAACAGTTGACCCCACCCTGGTAGCCCGCAAGAAGGATGCAGAACAGGGAGGGAGCTCAGAATTTCGAATATCTGCCGATGGACTACTTCGTTTCCAAGACAGGGTGTGTGTCCCAGATGACAGTGAGTTAAAAAGGGACATCATGACAGAGTCCCATGGCTCGAAGTTTGCCATGCATCCAGGAAGCACCAAAATGTACCAAAGCATGCGACCCCAGTTTTGGTGGCATGTGATGAAGAAAGACATAGCCGACTTTGTATCTAAATGTTTGGTATGTCAGCAGGTCAAGGCAGAGCATCAGCGCCCCGGTGGGTTACTTCAGCCTTTACCGATCCCGGAATGGAAGTGGGAACATATCACCATGGACTTCGTATCGGGGCTACCCAAGGCGCGTTCAGGACACGATGCCATATGGGTAATCGTTGACCGACTTACCAAGTCTTCCCACTTCCTAGCCATCAGGATGACCGATTCATTGGACAAGTTGGCATGATGTATATCCGGGAGATAATCAGATTGCATGGGGTTCCGGTAACAGTAGTGTCCGACAGGGATCCCAGGTTCACCTCTCGGTTTTGGGGCAGCTTCCAGCAAGCTATGGGAACAAAGCTGTCTCTTAGTACTGCCTTCCACCCCCAGACTGATGGACAATCAGAGAGGACAATTCGTACGCTTGAGGATATGCTCCGAGCTTGTGTCCTTGACTCCGGGGGCCATTGGGACGACCATCTACCCCTGATAGAGTTTGCCTACAACAACAGCTACCAAGCAAGTATCGGCATGGCTCCATATGATGCGCTATATGGGCGCCCGTGCAGGTCACCGATTTGTTGGGAGGAAGTGGGCGATAGAAGATTGTTCGGCCCGGAGTTGGTAGAGGAGACCACGTCCAAGATAGTTAAAATCAAGAAGAACATTCGGACAGCTCAGAGTAGGCAGAAGAGTTATGCAGATACCCGGAGGAGAGACCTAGCGTTTGAGAAAGGCGACTGTGTGTTTCTTAAGGTCACTCCTTTCAAGGGAATTAGTAGGTTTGGCAGGAGGGGAAAATTAAACCCCTGATATATTGGACCCTTTGAAATCTTTGACAAGATTGATACCGCTGCCTACAGACTAGCACTGCCTCCCGAGCTCTCCCGAGTTCACAACGTGTTTCACGTATCTATGCTACGTAAGTACAACCCGGACTCTTCTCATGTCTTGGCTCATGAACCGCTTCCACTCCAAGAGGACTTGTCTTATGAAGAAGTACCGGTCGATATCACGGACCGAGAGAACAGAATACTCCGCAACCGGGAAATATCATTTGTAAAGGTCGTGTGGCAGAACCACACGCCTAGGGAGGCTACTTGGGAACTGGAATCAGAATTTAGAGCCCAGTATCCCCATTTGTTCGACCAAGAGTAAGAGGCAAATTTGGGGGACCAAATTTCTTTAAGGGTGGGAGAGTTGTAACGCCCACTAATTTTTATTATTATTATTATTATTATTATTATTATTATTATTAATTTTATTTACTTTATTTTATAATTTTATTATTTTAATTGATTTATTTAATTTAATTTATTTTTTTAATAAAAATAAAAATAATAATAATGATAAAATTAGGTAAAAATATTATTTGGATTTAATTGAAATTGATTTTGGGAAAAAGGGGTGAAAATTTGAATTTTGGGGGTATTTTTGAAAAGAAAATCGGAAACCGGGGGTCAAAACGTAATTTGGAAAAATTGCGCCCCGTCAGCGCCACGTCAGCAGCCACGTCAGTGGCCTAGTCAGCAGCCCTGGCCAACCAAGACCTGCTGCGTGGCAAGACCACGTCGACCCGGGAACGGGCCACGTGGGCGATCCGCGTGCGCGCGATCGGACGGCCCAGATGCGTCCCCGCGTGCACAGACGGCCCAGATCAAGCGTGCGCACGGACGGCCCAGATGCAAGCGCACGGACGGCCCAGATGCACGCGCACAGACGACCCAGATTCAATCAAGCACGGACGGTCCAGATTTAATCAAAATGGACGGCTGTGATCAAAAGGCAAAATGGTATAAATAAAACCCCCACACCTGACCACAAAAACCCTAACCGCCTGCCCTCGCCGGAGAAAACGAACCAGACGCCGGAGGAGCCGACTGCCGCCACCCGCCGCCGCACCGGGGAGTTCGACCGCCGATCGAGGTAAATTTCATACCCCCGGCTCGTTTTTCAATGCTGA
>NW_019014674.1:1333396-1343873 GCF_000150535.2 Carica papaya
AAATAAATGAAAGGCAAATAACTAAGCAATTCTAATAGGACCTTCACTAGTTTTTGAAGGGGAGTCCGAAATAGTGAACTATTCACAACCTTCTTGTTAATTGGGATATGAATCTTAGTTCTCTTGATTTAAAATAGTTAATGAATGAGTGAGGTACAATAGCCCAGTAAGAATATTACACTAATTACATATACGAAAAACTGAAGTTTGGTAAAAATTAGAAAAACAACCAATAGAACCCTTAATTTAATGTAAATTCATTTTAGTATAAAGAAAGTTATTTATTCCATATTGTGTAACAAGTATTTTTTAACAACAACTTATGAAAACTCATATTCATGTACTATTATTTATCACATATAATATGACAAAAAAAAACGATCATTCTACATTTTTACCCACTTACTGGTACCCTTGGGGGTCCATTGGGATGTCCTCCTACTCGTGAACCCAATATCCAATTAAATAATTAACAGGTCGTCCCCATACCCCGTCCAGTAATGAGCGTCAAACATTTCACCACCTCGATACTTTGTCCGGTATGAAAGTAAACTATATCTCTCAAACCTTATTGGTAAGGAACTTTCCAACCCCGTCTAATTGAGGTAACATTTACGGTAGGGTTCCCTATGTATCGGACCCATCCATCCTTTCTCGGGTACCCAGTAAGTCCTTCCCATACAAATTTTCATCAGCATAACAATTAATCATGCAATAACTATATCTCATTTTGTACTCACTGTTCATTTAAACAACAATATAGTTTAACACAGCCAAATAACCAATGACTGAAATATCAACATGTAATACGGGAATAACAAATAACAAAATAACCAAAAAGGTCCTAAAAACCATCAATTGAGTTACGCATAGAATAATAGTAAACAAATATAGGCAATACGAAAAAATAAACAGAAAATCAAAACGACTGTGAACTAACTGGTTTCTACTCCATTAGTGAACTATAATTATTTTTAAGGTTCTCTAATTTTTTATAAAAACACACAATTATTAATTATTAAGCCTCAATTTGTTGTAACGGAAAAAAATGTGAGAGATCCTTACCCGAATAAATTATCGCGTTTGATCTCGACCGTTTGATTGCATTTAAGGAAGAAATGAATATGAACCATTCATCGTATTTGATCTCGACCATCCGATCGTGTTTAAAGAGAAAATAAATTTAGACTATTCATCGCGATTTGATCTCGACCATCCGATCGCGTTTAAAGAAAAAATAAATTTAGACTATTCATCACGATTTGATCTCAACCACCCGATCATGTTTAAATGGAGAACAAATTCGGGTCGTCCATGTGTATGGGATCGATCCTGGGCCGTTCGATCGTGGGGTACGCGAATCGCCTGCTTGGCACCAACGTCAGTATGCCTTGCCACGCGGCGTGTAACACCCAAGAATATTTATTATTATTATTATTATTATTATTATTATTATTATTATTATTATTATTATTATTATTATTATTATTATTATTATTGTTGTTGTTGTTATTTTATGGTACCATTTCTTTTTTTCCGCGGAATCATGAGGAAAACCTATCAAAGTCAAATATATTAAGGAAACATATCTACTCATTCCTTTTTGATGAAAGCAAAATGCACTACTAAACGAATCATCTAATGATGCTCTTCCTCTGCTTCTTCCGCTGCTTCTTCCTCTCTCTCGTTACGCTTGAGCTCTCTCTCCTTCAATTATCTCAAGTCTCTAAGCCCTAGATTTCTCACTCCTTATAATTTCCGATAAACTACGGGAGTCAAAATATAATTTAAAAACAATATGCACCACGTCATCTCACCCAGTCAGCAGTCCCGGTCAACCAGGACGCGCCGCGTGGCAGAGACGTTGATGCGGGAGGCCACGCAGAAGGGAGCCATATGGGCGATCCGCGTGCGTGCGATCAAATTGCGGAGATCTGTTCCCGCGCGCACGGACAACCCAGATCAAAAACGCGTACGGACGGCCCAAATTACATGCGCACGGACGGTCCAGATTGAATCGCGCACGGACGACCCAGATCACATTGCGATAAACGGTCCAGATTCATTTTCTATTTAATCGCGATCGGACGGTACAGATTAAATCACGATGGACGGCTCAGATTAAAAGCGGAAGGTTATAAATAATCTCATCCATACCCAAACTCTAACCCTAGCCGTCAGAGTCCTTACCGGAGAACACAGCCCAGCCGCCGGGGAGCCGACCGCCGCCACCCGCCGCTGCACCGAAGCACTTTTCGGCCGCCAAACGAGGTAAAAATTCTCCCTTTGGCTCAGAATTCGATTCTAAACACATATGTGGCCAAATTAGAGCCAAAACACTGGCCAATTGGCTAGAAAATGCCGCCGAAGCCCAGCGGCGCTACCGCGGGTTGTTTCGATTTTTTCCTCCGATGAGGCCCTTCCCGGTTCCTGTTCGACGTAATTTTTCCACCATTATGATCACCGTTTCCTCCTCTATAGGTTGATCGAAGCAAAACACCCAACCACAACGTGAGCCGAAGGAGCCGCCGCACCGGAGAGCCCTGCTGCCGGTAGGTTTCAGTTTTCTGTGTTTTTTCGGCCCACCGAGGGCCTTACGTGTGTTTTATCACAGGAACTGGTGCTAGTTTAGCTGAATTCGGCTGGAAACGGCCGAAAACAGCCAACCCGAGGCGGATCGCCACCGTGGGCCGTGGCGCCGTCGCCAGAGCACGGCGGAGCCACCATGCCGGAATTCTGAAATTGGCCGAATAGGCCTTGGATCTGATTTTTGAGTCGAAAAAAAATTCAGAGAATCCAGGGACTGCCCGTAGGCACAGTGAAAATTCAATTTTCGACGTCGAATTAAGTAAGGACCCCTCACCCTATTTTCTATTACGGGATTAAAGTTTAATAAATGATAAAACTGTATTTGTATAAATTAAATAGATATGCAAAATTTATTACGATTGCTAATGGAGCCCGAACCGAACATATTTCTCTATCAGTTCTTGTTTGATTTACTTTACAGTCTAAATGCAGTATGGTATTCTGATTTAATTATTATATGGTTTTTAAATGCATGAACCATTGATTACTTCATTCCGGCCTGACTTTGTGAATCTAATGATATACTTACCTTATTGGATGCTCGTTGATTGCTTTAGTATTCATGTTTATGTGGGAAACAGAAAACTAAGAAAAAAATAGGAAAAATGTGTGAATTGATGAATGGATAAGTTGACAGCTTCATTAGATATCCTGGGAGATGGTGGACAGACAGGGTCTATAGGGAACCCTATCGGGAACGTTGTCTCATACCAGACAGGGTATGGAGACTTTAAATATTTTGGCGCTCATACTGGACGGGGTATGGGGACGGCCTTCTTCACCCTCATACCGAACGGGGTATTATTGAGGTTTATTGTTCGGTCCTATACCGGACGGGGTATGGAGATGGCCGTGGAAATTAAGCTTGTTAAAAGAAGGGTTCACGTGTAGCGGAGACCCCTGTGGATCCCCATGGTTACTAGTAAGCTGATGAAAATGGAGCAACTGTTGTTTGATGATTGAAATATAAAAATATGACATGTGCTATGTTACAGATTATGTATGAATTCATGATATCTATGATGTTGTTATTTCCATGGGTTGTTTTTATAAATCCCACTGAGGTAAGTGGACGGTAAATGGTTTGATTATGATAAATGAATCTATTCAAAATTTGTGCTCCATTGGTTGTTTTTGGTTTTCTACCAGTCTTTACTTCTGTGACAGTGATATAGTATAATGTCTTTACTGTGCTAGTGTAGCTCATTCCTTACTTAACTATTTCAGATCAGGAGAACTTGGTTCCCGAGCCCGACCCATAAAAAGACGGCGAGTAGATGCTTAGATGTTTATTAGTTTCCTTATAGTTTTTTTTCATTTCTAGTATTTCCTTTATAAGACTTATTTTTTGATATTGTTAGTACATTTGAGTTATTGTGTAAGGGATATTAATCATAACCTTTTATTTCGCTTACGCACTCATATTCTTTATATACATTTCTTTTTAAATTTTTGGGGTCGTTACAGTTGGTATCAGAGCTGCGTTCTTCGTACTCGTCTCTTTATACAATGATTGTAACGGCCCCGAAAATTTAAATGGAATATATGTATTAAAAATCTCAAATGCGGAAACGTAATAAAAATTTTGATTAACATCCCTTACACAATAATCAAAACGTACTCAAGACATGAAGGAACAAACTAACTAAAAGAGATACTCGAAATAAAAACTATAAATATACTATAAAGTTTTTAGGCGTCCCCTTCGCCGTCTTCCTGCGGAACGGGCTCAAAAATTCCGATATTCGCCGAAAGGGGCCCTAGGTCTGATTTGGGATTTTTTTGGGACACGTGCAAGTACCGGTAGTGCGTTTCAGTTTCTCAAGAAAAATTTAGGAAATTTAGGAACAGCCCGTAGGCGCAACATAGAGCCGATTTCAGATCCCGAAATAAGTAAGGATCTCTCACCCTACCTCCTATCACGGCATTAAAGCTTAATAAATAATTAAACGGTATTTTGTGACTTTATAGATATGTATAATTGATTGAGGTTGCCAATGGAGCCCGAATCTGATACATTGTTGGTCAGTTGTTGTTTGATCTATTTTTCAGTATTAAATGCAGTATGATATTTGATGTAATTATTTTATGGTCTCGTATGCATGAATCATGATTTCTTTTATTATGGTTTGTATTATGGTGAACCCGATACTGTGTTATCTTGTTTAGTGTCAATTACTGGTTTATATGTTTGTGTATGATTGGATGATTGAGACCAAGAAAAATGGCAAAAAGGTTATGTGAATTGATAAGTGGATAACGTGGACACCTGACTAGATATCCTGGGAGATGGTGGATGGACTGGGTCCGTAGAGAACCCTACCGAGAACGTGGTCTCTCATACCGGACGGGGTATGGAGACCTTATGTGTTTTGGCGCCCATACCGGACGGGGTATGGGGACGGCCCGTTTCACCCTCATACCGGACGAGGTATTGAGGTTTATCGTTTTGGCGCCCATACCAGACGGGGTATGGGGACGGCCTTGGAATCAGGTTATTAATGTTAATGGTTCACGTGTAGCGGGGACCTCCTATGGATCCTCATAGATACTAGTAGGCTGGTAAAAGAGGAAATTTATTGTCTAATTATTAAAATGCAAAAGTATGACGTGTTCTGTTACAAAGTCGATATGATTTTATGATGCTTATAATGTTATTGTTTTCATATGTTATTTTCATGAATCTCACCGAGGTAAGTGGACAGTAAAGGTTTTTATATTAATAAATGAGTTTGTTATAAATTATGCTCCATTGGTTGTTTTTGTTTTCTACCGACCTTTACTCTTATTGCAGTGAGATAGTGTGATGTCTTTATTGGGCTAGTATAGCTCATTCCTTAACCATTTCAGATCAAGAAGACGGGGTTCCCGAGCCCGTTCCGTAGGAAGATGGCGAGTTAGACGCCTAAAGACTTTATATTTTTTATTTCGAGTATCTCTTTTAATTAGCTTATTCTTTCATGTTTTGAGTACGTTTTTGGTTATTGTGTAAGGGATGTTAATCAAAATTTTTATTACGCTTCTGCATTTAACGTTTTTAATACATACATCTTCATTTAAATTCCGGGGCCGTTACAGTTGGTATCAGAGCCGCGTTCCTCGGACTTATCCCTTACACAATAATGCTTAGAGAAATACCCACCGATAAATCGTTACTCAACTTTTCCATGTGAAATGCAGGTGTAAAGAAATAAGGAGAGGGAGACCCCCGCAAAACCGAGCAACCTGGGATGATTCGCTCCAGGAAGATGTGGACAGAATATTCGAGATGCTGGAAAAGATCATGGCCGCCCAGCAAGGTCGAGAGGACAGAAGGGAGTTACCCGAACCTCCCCCACCACCACAGATTGACCCACCGCTACAGCAAGCGGATCCCGAGCCACCCCGGCACGAGCCTGCTCCACCACAGTACCACCCGGCACCACCGCCGCAGTATGAACCAGTGCTCCAGCCACCGTACTGCCCGGCACCACCACAGTACAATCCGGTGCCCCCACCATATCAGCAGGTGCCACCACAGGGCCCCCCAGTCTATCCCCAGCCGGGCCCAGTCCCTTTTCCACTGGACCCAGCTCCTTCCTTGATCGACCCGTACTACATAGAAAGGTACAGGAGACTAAACCCTTCCACTTTTGTAGGGGGGTCCTCTTTTGAAGATGTCCAGTACTGGTTGGCGGAGACTAAGAGAGCTTTCAAGACCTTGAGAGTGGTTCCTGAGCAGAGAGCTGCCCTTACTTCCTACATGCTGGTAGGGGAAGCAGGTCGTTGGTGGGAGCTCAAGCAGGCCATCCTACCTACACCAGTCACTTGGGAGCAGTTTTTAGCGGCCTTCCATGCGGAGTATCTCCCTGAGCACATCCAAGACCTAAAGGAGATGGAGTTTGTTCAACTGGTCTAGAGAAACATGACAGTATCAGAATATGCTCGTAAGTTCCTAGAGCTGGGCCGATACTCCCCGGAGACATTGATGGATGAGGGCCGAAAGGCCAGGAGATTCTAGTGGGGCCTCCGCCCAGAGATCAGGCAACACTTGTTGGTACTGGAGCTCAAGACATATTCAGCAGTTCTAGCAAAGGCACAGATCGTGGAAAGGAGCTTCAACACCCGTCCTTAGCCAGTGGGGAGTTCCCGACCCTCAGCTCCATTCCGCAGGCCAACACCTACTGCGCCTGCCCAACCAAATAAAAGGCCCAGACCAGCCATCCAGACCCCTCCTTAGGCTCCAGGGGCAGCATGTGGGAAGATCTGTCAGCACTGCGACAGAGATCACGGGGACCAGCCATGCTACCTCCTCAACAACACCTGTCGCATATGTGGCAGTCCCTGCATTATGCAAGAGAATGCCCGAGAAACCAGAATCAAGGAATGCCTCCTATCCAGGGCAGAGCTTACAACCTTACCCAGCAGGATGCCGACACCGACCCAGATGTGGTACAGGGAATGTATATTATCTGTGACCATATTGCTCATGTTTTATTTGACACTGGTGCATCGCATTCCTTTATTTCACATGTTTTTGCTTCCAAAATTAATGTATCACCTAATAAACTTGATTCATTGTTATTTGTGTCTACTGCCGGAGGTGAAACACTACTAGGGAAAGTTATCTACAGAGCTTGTGCCGTGGAAATAGCAAATAGGAAACTGAGTGTAGACCTGATAGGGTTAGACACGGGAGATTTTGATGTAATCTTAGGGATAGATTGGCTAGCGGCGTATCACGCCACCATAGATTGCTTTAACAAGAAAGTTGTATTTAATCCTCCTAACGAGGAGCCATTTACAAATTAATAAAATCATTCAGTACTTATTCCTTGATGGCAAGTTTTCTTAACTTCTAGTGCCTTAATCTTGCTGTTTTCTCTTACTAGGCAAGCCCAAGAAGGAAATTTGTATTCAAGAGATTCCGGTAGTCTAAGACTTCCCAGATCTGTTTCCGGACGAACTGCCCGGTCTGCCAGTGGACAGAGAAGTTGAGTTCACTATAGACCTACAGCCAGGTACCCAACCCATTTCGGTTGCTCCTTACCGCATGAGCCGCATTGAGATGGAAGAGCTGAGGAAACAGATCACTCAATTGGAAGCCAGTGATTTTATTAGACATAGTGTGTCCCTTTGGGGTACCGGAGTCACTTTTGCAAGGAAGGGAGATGGAACATTGAGACTGTGCATTGATTACAGAGGATTGAACAAGGTTACGATCAAGAACAAGTATCTCCTTCCTCGGATTGATGACCTCTTCGATCAGTTGTAGGGTGCACAAGTCTTCTCTAAAATATACCTGCGATCAGGTTACCATCAGGTGAAGATAAGAACAGAAGACATCCCCAAGACGGCCTTCCGAACTAGGTACGGACACTATGAGTTCCTGGTCATGCGATTTGGGCTAACCAATGCCCCGGCAATCTTTATGGATCTGATGAACAGGGTCTTCAGAGAGTTCTTGGATCAATTTGTTATCGTGTTCATTGATAACATCTTAGTCTACTCAAAAAGCAGAGAAGAACATGCTCACCATCTTGCCCAAGTTTTGCAGGTCCTCAGAAACAAGAAGTTATATGCAAAGTTGAGTAAGTGTGGATTCTGCCTTGAGCAGACTGCCTTCCTAGGACACATCATATCGAAGGAAGGGGTATCGCTGAATCCCGAAAAGGTTGAAGTAGTACTTGGCTGGGAGAAGCTGACATCAGTTAAAAAAATTCGTAGCTTCTTGGGGATGGCAGGTTATTATCGCAGGTTCGTTGAATAATTCTCTAGTCTAGCAACTCCTCTAACCCAACTCACAAAGAAGAATGTCAAGTTTGAGTGGAATGAGGACTGCGAAATAAGTTTTTCAGAATTAAAGAAGCGTCTGACTACTGCACCCCTGCTGGCTTTACCGAGTGGATCAGGAGGATATATAGTTTATAATGATGCCTCCTATCTAGGCTTGGGTTGTGTTCTGATGCAGCATGGAAAGGTTATAGCATATGGGTCCAGACAGTTAAAGAATCATGAGAAGAACTATCCCACCCATGACTTAGAGCTTGCTGCAATCATACACGCCTTAAAAAACTGGCACCATTATTTGTACAGAGAGACCTTTCATATCTATACCGATCATAAGAGTTTAAAATACATATTCACTCAGAAGGATCTCAACATGCGTCAGAGAAGATGGATGTAACTCCTCAAGGACTATGATTGTGATATCTTATACCATCCGGGTAAGGGCAACGTGGTAGCAGATGCTCTCAGCAGGAAAAGTGCAGGTATCTTAGCTCATTTAATGGTTTCAGAATGCAGGTCAATTGGGGCCACGCAACAGGTTCGGCTTCAGGATCTAAAGAGAGTCACATGTTTGGGCCGCCTGACAGTACAGCCCGAGTTAATCCAGAGAATAAGGAAAGCCCAGTCAGTCGACCCCGCCCTGGTAGCCCGCAAGAAGGATGCAGAACAGGAAGTGAACTTAGAATTCCAAATCTCTGCTGATGGATTGCTTCGTTTCAAAGACAGGATGTGTGTCCCAGATGACAGTGAGTTAAAAAGAGACATCATGACAGAGTCCCATAGCTCGAAGTTTGCCATGCATCCAGAAAGCACCAAAATGTACCAAAGCATGCGACCCCAGTTTTGGTGGAATGGGATGAAGAGAGACATAGCCGACTTTGTATCTAAATGCTTGGTATGTCAGCAGGTCAAGGCAGAACATCAGCGCCCAGGTGGGTTACTTCAGCCTTTACCGATCCCGGAGTGGAAGTGGGAACATATCACCATGGACTTCGTATCGGAGCTACCCAAGGCACGTTCAGGACATGATGCCATATGGATAATTGTTGACCGACTTACCAAGTCTTCCCACTTCCTAGCCATCAGGATGACCGATTCCTTGGACAAGTTGGCAAGGATGTATATCCGAGAGATAGTCAGATTGCATGGAGGTGACAGTAGTATCTGACAGGGATCCCAGGTTCACTTCTCGGTTTTGGAGTAGTTTTCAGCAAGTTATGGGAACAAAGTCGTCTCTTAGTACTGCCTTCCATCCCCAGACTGATGGACAATTAGAAAGGACAATTCGTACACTTGAAGATATGCTTCGAGCTTGTGTCCTAGACTCTGGGGGCCATTGGGACGACCATCTACCCCTAATAGAGTTTGCCTACAACAACAGCTACCAAGCAAGCATCGGCATGGCTCCATATGAGGCATTATATGGGCGCCCGTGCAGATCACCGATTTGTTGTG
Source organism: Carica papaya (assembly GCF_000150535.2). The sequence goes on from NW_019014674.1 coordinate 1,343,210, forward strand.
AGGAAGTGGACGATAGAAGATTGTTCGGCCCGGAGTTGGTAGAAGAGACCACGTCCAAAATAATTAAAATTAGAAAGAACATTCAAACAGTTCAGAGTAGGCAGAAGAGTTATACAGATACCCGGATGAGAGACCTAGCATTTGAGAAAGGCGACCGGGTGTTTCATAAGGTCACTCATTTCAAGGGAATTAGTAGGTTCGGCAGGAGGAGAAAATTAAACCCCCGATATATTGGACCCTTTGAAATTTTAGACAGGATTGGTACTGCTGCCTATAGACTAGCACTGCCTCTAGAGCTCTCCAGAGTCCACAACGTGTTCCACGTATCCATGCTATGTAAGTACAACCCGGACCCTTCTCATGTCTTGGCTCATGAACCGCTTCCACTCCAAGAGGACTTGTCTTATGAAGAAGTACCAGTCGGTATCACAGACCGAAAGAACAGGATACTCTGCAACCGGAAAATATCATTTGTAAAGGTCATGTGGAAGAACCACACGCCCAGGGAGGCTACCTGTGAGCTAGAATCATATTTTAGAGTCCAGTATCCCCATTTGTTCGACCAAGAGTGAGAGACAAATTTGGGGGACCAAATTTCCTTAAGATGGGGAGAATTGTAACACCCAAATAATTTTTTTAATATTATTTTATTTTTTATTTTTTA
>NW_019014674.1:1344181-1361102 GCF_000150535.2 Carica papaya
CGTTCACGCGCGCACGACGCCCAGATCGCATCGCGATGGACGGCCCAGATTTAATCTAATTAAATCGCGATCGGACGGTCCATATTTAATCTTGATGGACGGTTGAGATTAAAAGGCAAATGATATAAATAACCCCACCCACACCTGACCACAAAACCCTAGCCGCCAGTGCCTCGCTGGAGAAGAAGAACCAGATGCCGGAGGAGCCGGCCGCCGCCACCCGCCGCCGCACCGGAGAATTTTTCGACCTCCAATCGAGGTAAATTTTCTCCCCCTATCTCGTTTTTCGATGCTAAATCCGTCTATGGTCAAACCGGAGCCAAACCATCGGCCAATCGGCCGAAAAATCCCGCCGAAGTCCAGCGGTGCCGCTGCGGCTCCCCTCTGTTTTGCCTCCGATGAGGCCCTTTCCGGCCTCCGTTCGATGCAAATTTTATACCACTGTGATCACCGTTCTTTTCTCTACAGGTTGATCAGAGCCAAACATCAAAACGCGACTCACGCCGGAGGAGCCGTCGCACCCGAGAGTACCGCCGCCGGTAAGTCTCGATTTTTCGTGATTTTTTTGGCCCACCGAGGGCCCTAGGGTAGTTTTATCGCAGGGACCAAATTCGGCCGAAAACGACCAACCCGAGGTGGATCGCCGCCGCTTGCCGTCGCCGGAGCACGGCGGAACCGCCGTGCCGGAATTTCGATATTGGCCGAAATGGGCCCTAGGTCTGATTTGGGATTCATACCGGACGGGATATGGGGACGGCTCGTTTCACCCTCATACCGGACGGGGTATTGAGGTTTATGGTTTTGGCGCCCATACCAGACGGGGTATGGGGACGGCCCTGAAATCAGGTTATTAATGTTAATGGTTCACGTATAACGGAGACCCCCTTTGGATCCCCATGGATACTAGTAGGCTGGTAAAAGAAGGAAAATTTGTGTTTTATGATTGAAATGCAAAGGCATGTTAAGTATATGTTATAAAGTCTATATGAATTTCGTGATGATGATAATGTTATGGCTTTCACATGTTGTTTTCATGGATCTCACCAAAGTAAGTGGACAGTAAAGGTTTTTTATGTTAATAAACGAGTTTGTTATAAATTATGCTCCATTTGGTCGTTTTTGTTTTCTACCCACCTTTACTTCCGTGGCGGTGAGATAGTGTGATGTCTTTACTGGGCTGGTGTAGCTCATTCCTTATTTAACCATTTCATATCAGGAAAACGTTGTTCCCGAGCCCGTTTCACAGGAAGACGGCGAGGGGGACGCCTAAAGACTTCATAGTTATATTTATAGTTCTTATTTCGAGTATCTCTTTTAGTCAGTTTGTTTATTCATGTTTTGAGTACGTTTTTTGTTATTGTGTAAGGGATGTTAATCAAAAATTTTATTACGATTCCGCATTTAAGATTTTTAATACATACATTTTCATTTAAATTTGGGGCCGTTACATAATGAGATTAACTTGTAAAACTTAAAACTGTTTCGGAGGTTAGGTTGTAAAATTCCTTCTTTCCATTTTTTTTTTTAAAACACATCCCAAACTTAAAATTTCATTAATTTTTTTAAAATTATTTTTAATTTTATTCATAATTTATTTTTTCTATAAATTTAATAAAAATTAAAATAAATTTTTTTATATATTTAAAATATTAATATTAATTACGAATCAATTTCGTATTAAATTATTATAAAATATTTTAAATTCTGTAAATTTTTAAGTATTTAATGATAATCAATTCCGAAACTTAAAACTGTTTCTTCTGTAAATTTTTAACTATTTAATGAGAATCAATTCCGAAACTTAAAACTGTTTATTATGTTAGGCAAGAGGACCCTCCATGGAGTTCCTGCAAAATTCCTTCTTCTTCTACGTCTTCACCGCGTTAGCCGTGGTTCTAGCAATTTTCGCGGTTCGAAGTCTTACCAGTAAGTTGGCACTGAACCAAGGGAAGAAGAAGAGGAAGTATCATCCTATCGGCGGCACAGTTTTCAACCAGCTTGTTAACTTCAACAGGCTGCATCATTATATGACTGATCTTGCTTCGAAGCACCGGACTTACAGGCTTCTTGGTCCTTTCAGGAATGAGGTTTACACCGCAGATCCAGTAAATGTCGAACATATTCTTAAAACTAACTTTCAGAACTATGGCAAGGTACCTCTCTTTTTAGCTCTTGTATCTTTGCTTCCTGGAACATGTACCACTTGGATTAGGGATTTTATATATCTTTCACCTTTTTTTGGTTAACAAAAGGAAGAAAAGATTAATTAGGGATTATGAGAGACTGTCAGAACTATCTTCAAGCGTTTTCCAATGAAATCTAAGCAATTTTAAACTACATTTGGGCTAAGTAAAAAAAAAATAAGTTTTTGGATTTGAAGTAGCCCTTTTCTTATTTTAATATTCTGCAGGGCTGGTATAATTACAACATCCTAACAGATTTGCTTGGGGATGGAATTTTCGCTGTTGACGCTGACAAGTGGCAACAGCAGAGAAAATTAGCCAGCTATGATTTCTCAACCAGGGTCTTGAGACATTTTAGCAGTGTCATCTTCCAGAAGAAAGCAGCAAAACTGGCTAATCTGATATCTGAGGCGGCAAATTCCGGCCAGATATTTGATATGCAAGTGGGTTTTTTCAATTTTCATGTTCACTGACGAGTTAGTCTTTTTTGGGTATTTGATAAAAGCTAACTTTTTGTAGTTCATGCAGGACCTGTTTATGAAATCGACCTTGGATTCGATATGTAAAGTTGTATTTGGAATTGAACTTGACAGTATCTGCGGAACAAATGAAGAAGGAATCCGTTTTAGCAATGCTTTTGATGATTCAAATGCACTAACCCTTTGGCGCTATGCTGATATCTTTTGGAAGGTGAAGAAGTTTCTGAATATTGGATCAGAAGCTGAGCTAAAGAAAAATCTCAAAGTGGTCGATGCATTTGTTTATAAGCTGATCCATAACAAGAAGGAAAGGATGCACAATGCAGAGGATGATTCTTCTGTGAGAACTGACCGCTAAACTTTTGTCCCAATTTCAAATTAATTTATCAGCCTAGTTTGACTTTCCTGTTATGTGCAAGGTTCAGATGAAAAAAGATGATATTTTATCGAGGTTTCTGCAAGTGAATGACGCTGATCCAAAGTACATAAGAGATACAATGCTGAACTTTATCATAGCTGGTAAAGATACAACAGCAACCACACTTGCCTGGTTCATGTACATGCTTTGCAAGCATCCTGAGATACAAGAAAAGGTTAGCCAAGACGTGAAGGAAGCCATGAAGAGAAGAGAAGTTACTAACTTGACAGAGCTTGCAGCTGAAATGAGGGAAGAAACTCTTGAAAATATGCATTATCTCCATGCAGCAATAACTGAGACTCTTAGACTCTATCCTGCTGTTCCAGTGGTAATGAAAGTCTCATTCGATTATGGGTTAACCAGTTATAAATGTGAACCAGTTGAAACTGATAAGTGGACATGAAAATTTCTGACCTTTTACGAGTTACTTCTTGCAGGATGCAAAGTTCTGCTTATCAGACGATACCTTCCCAGATGGATTTGATGTGAGGAAAGGAGACATGGTTGCTTACCAACCATATGCAATGGGCAGGATGAAATTCATATGGGGTGATGATGCAGAGGAATTCCGTCCAGAAAGATGGCTTAATGAAGAGGGTAAATTCCAGCAAGAAAGCCCTTTCAAATTTACTGCCTTCCAGGTTAGCACAATGAGTTTTACACACCTAGATTATTGTCATTTAATCTGTTTTCGAACTGTAACGGATTATTCTTGTTGAGGCAATTGAGTTTGAGTTTTATTCTGGTGAACAGGCAGGTCCACGAATTTGTCTAGGACGAGAGTTCGCTTACCGGCAGATGAAGATCTTCTCAGCTGTGCTGTTAGGTTGTTTTCGGTTCAGATTGAGCAATGAGAATAAAACTGTCACGTACAGGACCATGATTAATCTTCATATTGATGGAGGCCTCCATGTTCGAGCCTTCCACAGATGTTGAAGATGCAGTTAAATTTGTACGTTGTGTTTAATAGTATAAAATAAAATATCAAAAGCTGGTGAAGAAGCAGGAAATCTCTTATATCTACAAGTACTTTCCTCTCCTTCAGGCAACCTTTTTAAGGATGGATACAGCTTTAGAGCTTCTCGTGATAAAGGAGCAGTAGTATAATTACGAAAAAATGAGTTGGATAAAGCTCCTTGAGCTGGGTCTATTATTATTATTGTTAATTTATTACTTTATATTCAAGGGTAGACTCGTACTACTTATGGTGGATGTGACTTTTTTTCTATATTTTGGAAGCTAAGCTAATGATTCTCCAATTATTTTATAGTAATAATTTTGGACTAAATGAATTATGGAGTTCAATTCATTTGAAAATGGATCTTAATTTTGGAAATAAAATTTCTACATCTTCAATAACCATCCCCAATTCGCAGGGTCTTTGCTATTAATGAAGTTCACTGCAAACATCACATCAATCTTTCATATTCAAAATCACGTGTAAATCCCAAATCAAAACTATAATCACCGCAAACTTAATTGCTAAAAGTCCAAGCAAAATTGAAAGTAGTTCTGAAAATTCACCTTACCTCACCATGATTGAAAATGACTCATTTTTTAGCCCATCAAACACAAATGTAAAAACTTATTAGTAGCATTAATTACTATTTTAGTTTCTAAAATTTGATATTCGGTACAATTTAGTACTAAATGTTTTTTCTGTTACAATTTAATCCTTCATATTTTCTGTTCGTTCTGATTGCTCAATTTTCATCTATTTTCTAACAAAAAAGCTTACAAAAAATCAAGTACTTACAGGGGGAGGAAAGTTGAGCCCTGGTCTTGAGGTCCATCCCTTCCGATCCCTGTAAGCCTCAATAGCCTGTAAACGAATCCTTTCTTTCGAAGCATCATGGACATTCTTTGGTGCCTGAAAAAAGGTAAAACGGGTTTTGTTGGAACCAAAACTTTTCTTTTCATTGTTGTCGTAGCATAATAGAAACGCAATCCTACCTTCGGAACTACAACCAATTTTGGTGGAGCTTCTACCACCTCTCCAAATTTGATCTTCTCATGTCCAGGAAAGTCCACATCCTCTTCTGTTTTCCCTTTCTTTTGTTTCTTTTTCTTTAATTCCCAATACCTGCAGGAGTACAATAGTTTAACCATGTCAGTCTCAGATAATTTATTAGTATGTGAAAAGCATTAAGATGCATTTTGACTACCTATAAATGGGTAACAACATGAAAGCCTTAAAAAATGTTCCCTTAACTGCGGTGTTAGAAATTGTGAACTACAGTCTACTTTCACAGCTTCCACCAGTTTCAAAATCTCATCTACCACCATAAAACCAAAAAATATGTCTATTTATGTGCCTGGATGTGTATATAAAACTTCAGTTTCCTTTTCTCTTTTCAACTTTATATTCACCATCCCTATAACTGAAACTGAAATTCCTCTTCAACAGCTAAATACTCCAGTTTGAACTTAATCCATCATCTGGACCAGCATCATAGATGAACTACATATGTCTATAACCTTTCAACAGTTTTCCATGAAGACTATGTTTGGAATAAATGGATTCCATAAAAAAGTCTAAAAATGTTCCCTTAACTGTGGTGTTAGAAATTGTGAACTACAGTCTACTTTCACAGCTTCCTCCAGTTTCAAAATCTCACCTACCACCATAAAAACCAAAAAACATGTCTATTTATGTGCGTGGGTGTGTGTATAAAACTTCAGTTTCCTTTTCTGTTTTCAACTTTATATTCACCATCCCTATAACTAAAACTGAAATTCCTCTTCAACAACTAAATACTCCAGTTTGAACTTAATCCATCATCTGGACCAGCATCATAGATGAACTACATATGTCTATAACCTTTCAACAGGTTTCCATGAAGACTATGTTTGGAATAAATGTATTCCCTAAAAAAGTCTGATTCATTCATTTGCAAATTCACATTTTTATCCATGTCCTAAACAATAAGATGTTAGCAAATAAATTCAACTTTTTTTCTGAGGAATTCATTTTTTCCAAACATAGTATATATGGTTTTGGTTGAACTACTAATTGTACTTCAAGAACACTGCAAAATGCCTCACACTGTCCAGAATACAGGACAGACAGCCCAAGGGACTATTTTGTACTTCTATTTCGAGTATTTTATTTGCCCAATTCATTTAACTGATTTCCATGAATATTCAATCAGATATAGATCTTAACAAGAAAGAAGAGGGCAGTAATAATGAAAAATAGTTTCTAAAGAATAAGGAACAATGAACAATAATCAGATAACAAAATGTAAAAAACGTATTTATGAATGCACAATATAATGGAACCTAACACATCTAAAAGATAGATGCCATACAAATCTCAGTTCACAAGAAAGGCTAATGAATTGATCAACAGTAGCATGAAATAAACGGGCTAATTTAGAAAGCTACAACCTCCAACGCCAAATGAGACCAAAATAAAATTTCCTCATAGAAAATCACTTATATCAAAATTTACTTAGATTTACAGGTCCAAGCAACTCCAGGATCTCTCCCAACAAGTAAAGAGAAACAAATGTTGCAAAATCAATAATGATTTCTATGAAGGTACAGACAAAAGATAGAAAGACTAAGAAACAGAAGGAAAAAGGAGACGTAATATGCTTACTTCTTCTTCCGCTCTCGCCTTTTAGAATGGTCTGATAGTTCCAAGTCCTTTTCAAACCGAAGATCCTTTACTGGCTTCCTTTTTCTCTTTTTATTTCCTTTTTCATCCCCATTATTTTGCACAATTTCACCAATATTCTCATGCTTAGGAGACATTACCTGTTCATCATTACCTCCATCTTTGCTCACCATAGTCTCTGAACTGATTTGATTCTCTCGAAGAATTTTCTGCACAAATCTTGCATGAGTAAACAAGATGAAGATTTAAAGCATGGCAGCAACTCAAAGGTAAATTTATAATAGAGAATTACACAAACAAAGGCGTACATATGACAGTGGCATCTAGCCAGATTAACAGAATCATAACTGCGAGACAAAACATGAAATGTTCAACCAACTATTAATGCCAGTACTAAATCAACCTAATAAGTCTCCCATCAAAAACACATTGAAATAGGTTCAGGAAAGAGCGGCATTTAAGGTTTTTGGTTTGATATGTACTACCATAAATAGGAAAGCCACTTGCACTAATTTCATCTCCTACAAAATTTTGAGCTTAAAGTCTATGATTGGAACAAACGAACTTCATTCGTAGAATTCTTTGAAAATACGTATTATTTTAACTGTGGGAGAGTGAAGATGCCTCATAAAATTGTAAAAATTCGGCTGTTAGGCAATTCTAAGTAAAACTGAGAGAACACATTTTAAATTCCACCAAGTTTGATAAACTTATGTATGATTATCTTAATTCCACTTCAAATTATTTAGGAACTCGGTTTTTCATTATTTTGTAAGCTCAGTATTATTATTTTATGAGGGATCACTACTCATAGTTAAAATAAATATACCATTTCAAATAAATTCCATGAAAAAAGTTGATTCTGTCGAATCCTCGTCTAGATTATGAGTTCAAATCCTACAGAAACAGATAATTTCTTCCAATTTGAAAACATACAGACTAAATCATAAACAATTATAAGAATGAAACCCGGAGATACCTTAACGGCATCACTACCTCGTTTTCCATTCATTGCCTCAGTGCCTTTTGAAATCTTACCAGACCCTAAAAACACAAGTAGATAAACTTGCTCAGACGCAAGAGATAAGCAATGACCAAACCGAGCAGTCGAATATGAATAAGATATTGGTTTTGACGCGAGAGAAAAATCCACCTAGAGGAGAAGGTGAAGTGAAAGACATGATTCTACGGAGCTTAGATGGCAAAGCGTCGACTTTGGAAGCATCAGGAGGGGGCGGGAGTCTAGTAGGCCCGCCATGAGCTGCTTGATAGTTTTTTTCTCTTCTCCTCCTCCCCTTCCCTCCCATATTCTGTTGCTCGCTCTAGCAAATGTGAAGGGAAACCAAGAACAAACGCTATGTGCTTGTGTCGTTCAAGCAAACCTGAAAGGCTGTGAAGAGCAAATTCGCCGCAGGCGGCAGTTGGCAGGCTTGTCGCTAGATCGCTCTTGGAATTTCAGTTCTTAGGGCTCCAAAGCATCGTTATGGGCCGATGTTGGATGGACTGGGGGAACCCGGAACGGAATTACGAAGGACCCATAACCCGATCCACCCCGTTTGATTTATGCCGGGTTGACCAAACGGAAACTTTTTAAAAAACTTTTTCAGGATTATTATTACTATTCGGTTTAAAAAATACCGGATAATATATATGACTATAATTTTTTTTTATTTTAATGAGAACATTATTAAATTAGGGACATTAAAAATTAGCATTTTTTTAGATCCAATAAGAAAAAAGATCATCCTTATTGAAACAAAAATTTATAAGAAAAATTATTCATAAATTGACAATTCTTTATCATGGAATTAATAATCTCTTCAAATTTTTTGGTTACTTCATCACATAGATACAATTTTTCTGAAAAATAAAAAAATTCAATTTGGATTCAGGTGTTCATTAGCAATTTGAACCCCAGAATATTTGAACTAAAACGTGATTTTATCGTACTGGATTTTGCGGTGTGATTTTGCATGCAGGCCACGGTAGCCATTTGACATCGAGTATACCTTTACCGGATGCGTGTCCTCAACTGAATACTTTTATAATGTGGTCTCCCAAAGCAAGCTAGAATATTACTTTCTATTAATCTAACATTTGAAATACTAAGAAATAATAAATTAATTCTAAAATATATCTCTGTCATCCAGAATATAAGTTTTTTTTTTTTTTTTTTTTCCATGCAGTCTAATTCAGGTTAAAATTTAAAAACTCCTACTCTTAACTCCCAGCAACATTTTTTTTCAAAAAAACCCACAATTGAAAAAAAAAAATTGAAAGATTCTGTTCTGTTGGTCCAGTAACTGAAGAATATTAAAATTCATCGAGGATAGTCTCTTGGCAATTCAAGCTATCGGGGCAGATCTAGCTGATGCTAAGTTTGAGAAAATCAATGGACTGGACCAACTTAACAAAAATAAATAAATAAATAAATAAACAGATAACCAACAGTACAAACTACTGAGGAAAATAGATGCAACCCAAACGGTAAAGTTTCAACTTTCTCATTTATAAATGTTATCACATAAAATTTTGTTTATCCATCAGATAATTTTACAACAGAGTTTGGAAAGCCAAGGGGATAGCTCACCATTTAAGCTATTGGATTGAATAAAGGAAGCAAATAATTACAAAAGTGATGTGGTGGAAGAAGATACAAGAAGGCAGTGGCAAATTTCCATTTACTATGTCACTCAAAATTGATAAGACAAAAATGAATAGCTCAATCCTCAGTGTAGCTCATCAATCTCAAATGGTAACCAGGCTACCATTCTGTCAAAATAAAAAAAAAAAAATTGCTGAACAACCCACCACGAATCTGAAGATAGGGACGCATGCATACACATGGTTGTTCGCTTGTTGGACACATACATATGATACACGCAACAAAACAGCCTAGGAACTGAAATTGCGCATTTGATCTGACTTTCACATAGGGGCACAGCCAAACATGCCCTTTCTATTTTCATTCTAGTGGTATTCTAATACTATCTTCAGTAATAACCCTCCAACTAATCCAAATTCAATGCCCTAATACTATGATTTTATAAGGGGGCTAAGCCCATCACCTTCCCAACCAAGCTTGAGCATGTGATCCACCACCTTCAAACTTAACTGCAAATAATAAACAGAAAGTCATAACAACAATTCAAAATAATATTTTTCTTTTCCACACTATTTCAGGATCCTTGGCAAATTTTCATTTATCAAAAGTGACCATCCAGTAATATTATCAGGCAAAGTAGTTTAGTATTTAAAAAATCCCTATTTAGTATTATTTCCAAATGAGATATAGCCCAAACAACAGACTGGATTAAATGTTGACATTTGAGTAAAGAAACAGAATACCCCCATCTTTCAAACATTAAAAAGCACCACAATAATATTGTGCTGGGCTGAATCAAGTATCAATTACCAAGTACCACCCAAATCCTAAGGGACTTGGTCCTCCATCTGTTTCTCATGAGCAAATGGCCATTTGCATACAGCCACGTAGAATGGTCATTCACCAACCAATTACTGGCCATTAACAGAAAATTAATGGAGGGACTGCAGAATCAGCCAGATTCTAACCCTTTATTCTTTTGCTCAAAAAACAAGTTTAATACTTTTAATGTATTGTTCTAAGCATATAGCTTACTAAAATAAAAAACTAACTATATTTTGAGAAGGAAGGATTTAAAGAAATTATGTTGACATGACAAGGAGATGCTAACAGACAGTCATCGTTAACTAAAGACAGGAAAATGTAATGAAAGACATGATATGAGAAGAAGAGAATCTAAATTAATCGAAAACACTTGAGAATTAATCCTAGGTTGAACTATACCTCAAGAGGCAAACTGTAATTTCATAATTTTTATACCAACTAAAGTGGCATGAGGGAAGCATATTTTACATCAGAAGAAACATGATAAGGATTTAGCACCTTTTTTATGTTTACCTAGCTTGGTAAGAAGCTGAAGTGCTCTCTGGATTATGAAATTCAAAAGAAATTCGACTAGTTCCATAATTTTGCACTATGACCTGTGACCTTTTGTTTAACCCTTAAATTGATATGAATACACTGATTTAATGCTTTATATCACTTACATAATAATAGGTCCTACATCCCTTACACGGATAGGAAATTACATGCAATCTCTACATCTTTTATGTCATCTGCTTGTATGGGAAATAACACAGTTCTCTTTGAATTAATCGAAAGTTTGCTTTTAGATGCGAGATGCTATCTCTGTTAGGTGCATTTTGCTTAGGTAACAGAACATATTGGGTCACAATTTTGTATCCTCCAACTTCGTTTCTCCATTTTTTTTAACCAGTGAAAGAATCCTAATTATGAAAAAATTTAACTGTGTATATAGATTACTAGGAATTGCCACATGAACTCAAATCAACATGGGCCTTCCTAAAGGTGGAAACATATCATTCATCATATATGCCCTTCAGGGTTGGAGCTGACATATTTAGGTGGCAGCACATGATGGAGCACAATCCTACCCTTTTAGTCTTTTATATAAGGGACTAACCACCAGCGCCGAGATGTGGCTAGAGAGTTATAGCTAATCTAATGGTTAGGATACTTGGATCTAGCTCCCGTGCACCAACTGTGAGTTACATGCCACACACATGCAATGGTGCCAAGCAGTAGAGATTCTCCTTTTATAAATTGTTCAAGGGAGACCAAGTATATTGATGAAACATTTTACAAAGATATATATCTTTAGTCAACAAATGCAAGATATCATTCCAGAGGACATCCTCTGACCTGAACAGAAACTTCTTTCCAGTTGCCTTCTTTCTTTTTCAGAAAAGCAGTTAGGAGACGTGAAAACTGAGAGGGGAGGAAATCAACTTACAGCTGGATCTGTGAAGATAATCAACTGTTTATTTGCAGTGGACACTAGGAGATTTGTGTTATCCACGTTCAAAGCCAAAGCTGTTATATCCTGTCCTTCAGCCAGCTTTAGCACATGAAATACCTGCAAAAGAAATCATTTCTTGTCGTTAGTGAAGCAGGAAACGGTCAACCTTCAATACCTATATGTATGACACAACAGATTGAGACAAAATTTTTAATAATAGATTACCAAGAAAAAAATGAAAAGTCCATCGTGTTGCGATATGAATGGACAAGAACAAAAAAAGTTTTTGCTTACGGTAATAAAGATACCAATTGCTGTTCCATCAGACATAACAAAACCAATGTGCTTGTTGTCAGGCAGAAGAACAAATAAAGCACCCTTATTTTATGAAACTTTTCAACAACTAAACTACCAAGATATAACAATTTTGCCAAACCAAGTGATGCCAAACACAGAGTCGCGGACCATGCGTGCATTGTGAAAGACATCAAGAAGGAACACCAGAAGGCTAGTTACGTAACTTTTACAAGAGTCCAAGACCAATGATGGGATTTGAACCCAGACTACTTCTGCAAAGTGGACGGACTTCAAATTGCTGGTAGGTCAACATGACATAATAGCTAATGAATCAAATTTAGCTCAAGAAACTGTTTGTTCCATTCTTAAACTTTAAAAACAAAGACGACAAGCACGTGCGGAAATGCATAGGTCTACATGCATCATATAGAACATGAATAGAAAGTTGAGGATGATGGTTTCCATCCTCGGCTACAATTTTTCCAAGTTTCCATACCTTCAGAGTATGCAGATTGAAGAAGCAAATTGAAGGCGTTGGTATATCCAATCTACTACTGTCTGCAGATTCATCCAACTTCAGATCAGAATCTTCAGTGCCAAGCTTCTTTGAATCTAAATCTCTGCTGTTATTGCAGGCTCCATCGCTACCCGCACATGAGTTCATTCCTATCAAGGCACTCTGCCCGTCCACAGATATTTCCATGCAACTGATACTGCCAGAAAAAGGAAGGTTTGCTCTACCAATTAAAATTCCATTAACTGTAAAGGTACTGAGAGTGTGCTGTAATCTGTTCCAGGAAATCACAACCCCCTCAGATGAAATGCAGACAGCATGGGCCTCTACACCAACCAACCGTCTCATCAAGCGACCCCTTCTTAAAGAATGCAACAGAACATCTGATGAATAGGAGCATGAAACAACAATTCCTAGATCTGAGCTTACACAACAACATGATATTTCCCTGTGATGCCCCCGCAAGACTTGTATGGGACCTTCTATACGACGCCTCCAACTTTTATCAGCCAAAATACTTGCTAGAGTGCTACTACTAGTTGAGGATGGTGTACCAGTGGTAGTTGAAAGCTCAGATATGCTGCTTGAGTGAGAAAGAGATGCCCTATGAATCCTCCAAATTAATACTGTAGTGTCCCGGGATCCTGTCACAAGATAGTTGCTATCTGCAGAGAGAGCAAGGCAAGTAACTGGAGCATAGTGCCCAACAGCTGTTTCTAATGTTTTTGCTCCATCTGATGATAATAGCTTGATACTGCTATCCACATGTCCACCTAGTTAAAATTCAAATTACCAAAAATAAGACAACAATGTAGATCAATTAGTTATATTTAAATGGACAACCAGAGAAAGCAAAATTCTATAAGTTCAGACAACATATCGCTAATGGAAAAAAAGAAAATCCATGTTGGAGAGGTTTAAAAGAAAACTAAGAGTGTAAGCTTTTGCTGTAATTGTTCTCCAAAAATAAAAAATAAAAAACTTATGGCAGTCACTGGACCATAATGTATAAGTTAAGAACAGAGTTTAGGAAAATTGGCTGAATATTTATGCTTGTCGATTTACTGAAATGTTTCTTATCCAGGTTTGGCATCAGTTTGTTCAAGGTTATAACAGCTAAATAATGTTTTCCAGGCTCATCAGGAGATGGTCAACAGAGAAAAATGCATAGGTTTTTGCTGTCTTAAGGTTAATAGTTTCTTGATGAAACTAATATATTACTATATGAATCAAACTAAAGTAGGAAAATATAGATTAGTAATGATTTTAACTGTTTACCAGTGATAATTTCTCCATCACTTGTGATCGCAACTACAGCTGAACTTCTAATTCCAGATGAAGGAAATGCTAGTGCTTGGGGAAATTGCCACTCATCAGCACCGGTACCAGATGGACCTTTAAACATGCGCAGCAATGCTCCACCACCTGAACTTGCTGTTGCCTTCCCATGTTGAAAGAGAAAAGGAGTCCCCTGGCCATCTGGGGTGTTTGGCTGCCACTTGTGTTGTGCGACATGTGCTGCTGGGGCATTCATATCAACAATTACAACAGTATCTGTAGTTGCACGAATAGCAGCTGCAGGTAGGTTACACCGCTCAGGAGCTGGAACTGTATATGGTTTGATCTCCTTAGGGTTCCGAAAGATGGTCTGGCATGAAAGTTGTAATGGCTGTCAACTTATATGGGAGCACACTTTTCAACAAATAACAAGCACAGAAGACATTAAAGATAAACTCCAAAAATTCAATTCAAATTAAGGACTAATTGGTGTAGTTTAACTATAACTGCCTTTGATGACAATTGATGTAGACAGGATATGACAAGAGAAATTTAAAGCTGAGAAAATAAAAGAATAAAGGAGAAACACAAGACTAGCACCAAATAAATTGAAGGGAAGAAACAGAATCAGGAATAGCAAAGTAAAATAGACTTGAAACCATAGACATGTGGCACACGTATACTCTTACCCCAGAGGATAGAAAGATAAGGACATCTGGATTAAACAAAAACTATAAACAAGAGAAGTAACTCACAAGTGGACTTATGGACAAATGTGTATATAGTCATGTACATACTTCTTTTTGTTGAAAGACTAGAGATAACATAAAAATATGCAGAGGGGATGTGATGCATGTGCAAGAGCTATACAAAGTTAGGGAAGAAATTACCAAAGGAGTGATATTAGCTCTAATTTAAATCGCATAAGCAGTTATGCACCCCCATAATTTATTAAAACTGGAAGCATAAATGTATTGCTTATTTGAATCAGAGGTTACCTGCAGATGAAGGACATCTGCTAATGGCATCTTCTTCATGTGAGGGACAGTCAGAAGTTGGGATGGTGTTTGTCCAAAATAAGCAATTTGATCTTGTGTAGCACGTTGTTGTACCTTTTGCATACATATTTAAATATGTAAGTGGCAGAAAAGGACCAATTCCCGACTTCAACATAGCATAGAATAACAGAACTTACTGGATCTGAGATCTTATCAATGTCCACTGCCCCTTCGTAGGTAATATAGAAAAAGACATTATTTGCTTGTATAGCTTCTCTGCCTCGTTGCTTATACCTATATGTTCAATTCGCTCATAAATACCACTGATAAAGACACTGGACCAGGCTAATATTAAAAAAAACTTCTTTCTATAAAAAAATGAAGTTGTTCTGTTTACCAACTTACAGAGACTGAAAATAATGAAAATGTACTTTCAAATTTTGTTATAAAAAGAAGAGGTATAAAATTATTTTGGCAAAACACATGATATTTCTCAAGAAAGAAAATAGGACCTACCCGAATATGAGATCAATCCATTCATGCAAATGTGCAGATACATGCTCACTTTCAAGAGCCATCCGATGCTTATGAACAAAATCAACTGGGTTTTCAGCCCAAGGAGGAAGTTTGACAGAATCTAATATAAATACAAACACAAATATTGAAGAAAGATTAATTTGCTTATTGCAGATATCTGTTTCACTTGGCACAAGGACAAGAAGAGTGTAAAGTTCATACCAAGCTTTCCTCCCAATTGTGTCGTACCAAAGTCAACAGAATTTTCATTGGTTAACATTTCAGGAAGGTAAAACAGCTCAGGGACCTACAATGTAGTAAATGGATTAGTATAAATTTCAAAAGAAACTCTATTACATAAAAGAGCGAATGAAAATAATGTGCAGAAAATGAAATTGTAACTGAGTGAAGATATATGCAATAAGATAAAAGGTGGTGTTTTTAGCAATTCAGAACTGTTAAAGAGAGTGTATCTTATGTAGGTTAAAATTTGTAAGGGTAAAATATGCCCTATGTAATTGATTCTTATTTCCTTTTCTATTCTAAAAAACCCTATATATATAAATCTGTGATATTCAATGAAATACATAATTAAACGGTGTTAACATGATATTAGAGCTCTAAATTAAAAAATCTAAGTCTTTTAACAAACCCTATTCATTCTTCATTGCCGCAAAAAGAAAACCCAAAAAGAGGCTAGCCTTCGTTGTCGGCCACTACAATTTAGTTGCCGGCTACCACAAGGCCAGCCATCTTCACCACAAGTTGGCCCTAGCTCCCAACCTGCACGGCCAGAAGCAGCCAGAAGGAGCCGCTCAGCTGCCAGCCGCCAAAACTGCAATGCAAAGCCTCTGGCTTGCTCTGCCTCACGCCCAACCTCCTCTTCCACGCACAGCTAGCCACGGCTCCTTGCACGACGTGCCTCTACCCAGCTGTTTGCGCGCCTTTGCTCAGCTGCCAAACGCGTGCACCACCTCTGTCCCGTGCACTCAACCAACATCTAACAATCATTTTTTTTTAGATAAAAGGTACAAAACAGTATATAAATGCTATGGCACTAAGGGGATGCAACTCATGTACAAAAGATATTTATATATCAGTAAGACTACCTAAAACATGTCCAAAATCCTCTACCCTATACATGTCATGCCCAAAAAAAGATAGGCAAAATAATGAAGTCATCTATCCTTAATTTTAGAGATATCATTCTCCACCCCATCAAAACCTCTAATATTTCTCTTTTCCCATACCACCCAAAGTATAGTCAAAAGAATAAGTTTTATACATTTTTTCTTTTTACAAACCCCCCCTCCCTCCCAAGCCCAAATCTCCTCCTTCAGTGAGTCCACCTCAACCCAATTGATTCCCAGGAGTCTATAAGACCATAAACCATAGGTTATAAGCAATAGGACACCATAATAGGAGATAGTTGCATGTCTCAGCCGCTTGCTGATAGAAGTAACACCTATTAACCATCACTCTATCCCTTCTCATCAAGTTGTCAACGGTCAGGATGCATTCCTTCCCTGCCTCCTAAGCAAAAAAAAAGCAATTCTTTGCGGAGCTTGGGAATTTCAAATATCTATAAATGGGAAAACCTCCATCCCTGATTCATTAGCACTCATCAGCAGATCATAAAATGATTTAATGGTAAATTGTCAATCTTCCTTTGGTTCATATTCTCCAACTTGTCCATAGCAATTTGTCACTATCCGAATTCACCTAAACACTAGAAAAAAGCTGAGGTAATG
>NW_019014674.1:1371320-1383149 GCF_000150535.2 Carica papaya
GCTTTCATGGGAGCTATGGAAGCGGGGACTCTCAATAATGAGAACCTTCAGAACAGGGGAAAGATTTTAGTGAATGTGTGTTCTGCAAGGGAGCAGCAGAGACTCCAGATCATTTACAATTATGGTGCTCCTCTTACCAATTCTAGTACATCGCCTTTTACTTCCTAAATTTGAATTGGGTTGTTACTGGGTCTAAGGATGAGCTTTGGGCTTCGCAGGATATCTGCAGTGAAAAGAAAAGAAGAAATAATCTCCTCTATACCGTTGACTACCTTTTGGTTATCTGGAAGGAAAGGAACACAGAATTCTTGAGGGGGTTATTTTTCTTTTGTTAGAGTTAAAGACTCTAGGTTTAAAGACACTGTGTTTTCTGCCCAAGGATCAGTCTCTTCACACAACTGAGGATTTAGAAAACCTTGTTGAATATTTGACTGAGTAATAGATTCGGTCTTTTCTACATGGGTATGCCACTAGTGCCAATTTATGTTCCTCTTTCTCCTTGAAAGAAAAAAAAAAGGCCAGCTATCATCCAAAACTAGAAATGACTCGGGGAACATATGAAGGAACTGCAAGGCAAATTGCCAAAGAATCTACTTAAGTACCCAAGAAGGTAAGAAACATATTTATATGACATTCAAACCTAAATGAGCCCGCAACTCAAAATCTAAAGTAAAAAAGAAAAATGAGATATAAAACATGAAGAACAGGCTTCAAAGTATAGAAAGCATGCAATTTAGTGTATCAGATCACAGGTTGTGATGCAGTCGTGGATCAAAAAAGTTTCTTCTCTGACTAATCCTAATATCAGAAACATTAAATATTTCCTGCCAAATAAAAGAAATTGAATTTTGTGATAAATAAGGAAAAGAATATTTAAATTGTCTGAAACCCAAAATGGAAAACTGCAGAAAACAAGAGGAGAACAATTACCTACGACTATAAATCTGATGAAGAGAAGACATCAACCAACTGTGGTTCTTTTCTTCGTTCCTCAATTCTGAAGTGCCCTCTGATTCATCCCTTGAAGCACTATTTTCACTGTTATCAACTATAAAATTTATTCTCCTAGTTGTTACCTGCAGAGATTGTCTTCTGTACTCAGAGATACATGTTATTGATTAAATCCAAAGAAACAAGATCCACCAAAGGTGTTAAAAGTATCACTTCACAGTTTCAATATGAAACAAATAGGCATCAGCTTAGTTTATGAAATCCTTAGAATATATCACAAAACTTACTTGGAAGGTTCCTCGTACAACCCTCAACGGTCGAACCATAGATGAAGGAAGCTCAAAAACTATCCTTTCATCAAGTTCACTGGGAACATATCCAGGTGCAACTGCTGATGAATTTTGGACCAAATCTTGGTCACTGGCAAGTTGCGCATCACCAGATTCTGTTGATGGCTGTACGACTTGCCCCGTTACATCAGAAGACCTTCGCTGACTCCCTTCAATCTGGTCAACGTCATAGGCTTTGCCATCTAAAGGATCGTTTTCACTCTGTTCATCCTCTTCATTCATTAGTTCCATTGAGATTGCTTCTGCAGTCAGAATGGGAGCATTTGATGGACTTATCTCATTTTCTTTATCCTTTTTATCTCCAATTTGCTCGTCATAATTGGCAGCAGCTCCTGAATGATCACTCCCAGTGTAGTTCCTCCTCAAACACCACCTCATCCTTGATGAACTTTCCATGAAGTCCAGCTTCCAGAAAATCTACATCCAATAGGATATAAAAAATAAAATTTTGAAAATGAAACTAATTCCTTGAGGAAATCATTCTCTCACAACATACATGTTCTGGACTGCATAAATGATTTCCAAATGGCCCAAAAAGACATTGCATCTCTATCAAGTAATGAATGAGTTTGCGCCAGGCACGGATCCCAGTACACAAACGATGTCGTGTGATTACATCAACATGAGCACGCCTATCAACCTGAAGAGAAAATAAATAAGTAAATAAATAAATATATACTAACTAATTAAGATGATAATCACGGTAGCAAGCAGTAACCAAAACCTCTGATCGTTGCACATTTCTTGCTAAGGCAAAACTTGCAACAAGGACAGCAATAAATTTATATGATAAAGCATTAAAATCTTTTCCGTATACTGATCTCGTATCAACTGGTTGAAGACATTCCATCCAAGCAACGCCCATGGCTTCAGAAGCATTCCACCTCTTTACACGCTCCATATCACTAGCATTCCTCCGCTGGGCAGATGTGGCCATTGCAACAGCACTGAGACCTCTTCCAGATCCAATTTTTGCATTCCGCTCAAGGTCTCGTGCAGCTGCCAAGGCAGCAGCTTTAGCAGCAGCTTTGTCTTTTGGGAGGGAAGGGGTTTTGTTCGGCACTTCCAGAGGCTTCTGGAAGCTTGAAAAAGTATGCAGCCTAGTTGTTTTCCGTTCAAGCAACGAGGAGTCACGCCTGAGTTGAACAGTTGTTGGAGGTGCTGGCGCCTCCCAACCAGCTGCACCAGCAGCAATCATTGCCAGTGCCATTGCTGCAGGTGGTGATGCAAAAGCAGCAGCCCAATCAGGTGATATCATAGCCAGAGCACCCTGAAAGGAAAAGATTCAGACAGCTGTTATGGGTCAATTATTTGGGCCATTCAGCTTGAGCAGAGAAGAAAGACAGTGGACAGCTTTATGCTTTAGCTTGTTAGTTAATTGTCATATATACTGTTCGTTATTATCTAATGTTATTAGCTGTCATGTGTCTTTATTAGAGCGGTAGGGAGTAGTTAGGTGTGTTAGAAGAGTCTATTGTAAGGAACGGAAGTTATCTTCCTAGAGGACAGTTACTGAACTGTAGGAAGCAGTTGTAATCTTTGATACAAACAAACCAGATTGAGTGGAATAAAACTATCAGATTTCCGACAACAAAGTTTGCTTTTTTTATGAGTTTTTAAGGGTTTTCTCTAATGTGCCCTTAAAACGAAATTCAACATAGGTATAAGAAGCAAAACCAAAAGCATGTTACGCTTCACACTTTGCCCTAGAGGGTCCCATTACGGGATCAAAATTTCAAGGAACTTACTAACAACTCGGAAAATTAGACAATAACACAACATATACCCACTCCCTCAAACAATAAAAAACCTGAGACGGGAAAAAATCTTAATGTTTCGATATGAAATGTAATGTCGGAAATTAGAAACGCCGTGCATGTAAAGAGATACAGGTAAAATATTGCAGGCATCAATTATTAAAAGATTAGGTGATATTCTGTTACCTCCAAAGGAAGCGCATCAGCAGCCAAGGCACGATCGTCAACCTTAAGAGGATTCAAACCATCAGCAGTGGCAAGTTCATGAATTCCTGCCAAAATTGGGCGCCACCTCCTCAAAACAGCAACAAATGGTGGCATAATAGCCTCAAGATACTGCTTACGAAGTGGCTTTCTATCCCTGCCAACAGCATGCCATATCTGCCAATAAAAATGTCATAACTAGAACAATTATCAAAAAGTGAGACAACCACAAAAATAGGATGCTGCATAAAACAGGTGGAAGGGAAGCAACATTAGAACTTTAAATTATAAGATAAGGAAAAGTGTGCATGGGAAAAGATAAGATCTAAGCGTAGAAAAAACTTCAACATTGAGATAAGTTGATTTGATGCAGAACTAACCTCGGAATAAAGGACACATGTTGCAACCAACACTCTCTGTCTCTTGGAATCAGAAATTGGCATGTTTAGAACAGGTGAAAAAACACTGTACATTAACAAAATGATTTAATTTTCCACTTATATAAATGAATCATGGAAGTAGAACATGCTGTTCAGAAACAAAGAGCTCAAGACCATTAGAAGAAACAACGGTAGAGCCTTTAAATCATAGAATCACAACAGATCTGAGAGGGTTAGAGACGGATAAACAAGACCAAAGCAAAAGCCACAAGGAGGCAGGCTAGGACCTATAAAACTACTTTCAAATCACATGTAATTCTTGCAGAGTAACACGAGAAGAGACAAAGACCGTTACCATGTAGGATGGAAACTCAATCCAACAACTCAACTAAATTCCACAACAGTGCAATGAACTATAGTTATTTAATAAAAAAGTGCAATGATCTATAGAGAATCTGCTTATCTGTCAAAGCCAACAGAGAAAAAGTAAAGGCACCAATTAATTACCTCCACAGTAGTGCTGACCGTGATTGTCTCATTGACATTCGAGAACTGTGATCTAAGGATATAGAATGCCCTGCTTGTCGATCCAATGGATCAGACAACCCATCATCTAAGCTCAAGTTCCTCATAAGGATGCTTTCTTCACCAGAGTCTTCTTCCCTCATCGAAAGAAGCACCATTCTTAGCATGCATAAGAAAGGTTGGTCACTATCCAATAATTGGTAGAGTGCTGCCATTCCTCCCATCCCAGTACCTGATCCTCCACCTATACCAAGACCACCACCAAGTCCTGACTCATCTAGTAGAAGAGCTTGAAGCATGGAAACAGACTTTTTTACCAAGGGAAGTTCAATCCAGTTCCCATTTGCATCTTTTTCCAGAGCTGATCTCCAGGAGTCCCAGCCACTGCCACCACCGCCAAAGCTAGTTGTTTTCGAATTAGCACCAACACCATACCATAATCGACTCCTGTACTTCCAGCCTTCAGCCAAATCCATAGCACAGCTACCATATGACACAAAAGCACAAGAAACAGATTCATATGGCTCAGCTGCAGCTGCAGCAGTAAGTCGTTCCATCACTGTTGCAGAAATTTGCCCGTTAGAATCAGCCATTGAAGCAAGTACCTGAAAAGAACCTTAGTAGAGTAAGTGCCATGTAGGCAGAAAATTGGCCACTCTTTTAAAGTAGAGAAGGACAATTAGAATGAGAACCTATTCAGGTAAAGCAACAGAGATAACATAAAGTTAACACATAAAGAAAGATTCTAAAGATCTGCTGTTAACAGTTAAAGGAAGCCAGGATCGGCTTACAAGCACCGTATAAATACAGAGAACGAAGAGGAGAAACGAATTTTATGATACCACACAGAACTGCACCACTAAACTTGTAAATGCAAATATGCCTGTACCACTAGATAGTAGGTTGTGTTTGAGTTAACCATAAACATACATCAATAGGCAGTCCCCCAGCTTCACTAGATAATGATCCCCGGCTGCTTGAAATTTCAACTGTTTCCCCAATCGTTGTCAATGAGTTGGAACGGTTATTCAATGGAGAAACAAGAGAAAGAGGGGATGGAGAAGCATCAACAACACGTGATGCACAAGATTGTTTGCTCTGTAACCGTAGATGATCTTCGACAAGCATTAAAATGACAATGGCATTCTCTACCAAAAACACAGAGAGCTGAGCAGCATTTTCTGCTTCTGCCTTGGCCTCTTTCGGTGCAAGACCCTCTGCTGCAACACCAGCAGCAGCTGCAGCAATAACTTGAGTCTGCTCAAAAAATATCCTTGATGTAAGTATAATTGCAATTTTTCTCCATTATTCAACAAGAGGAGGGTGATTAGAACCCGAAAACAGAGTATTGTTTTTTACTTTATCGAGAACGAAGTTTAGACATAAATAGCAAGACTGGAATGAATACGTTATAAATTCAGTCTGGAAAGCAATATGTGCGTTCAGAGAAGACACATCAAGAACTAATGCAAATACATAACCAACAACAAAACATTCACATTTTCTTTGATGGAGTTTGTTCATTAGTAAACAAACTATAAACATAATCTCATTTTCACAGAAGGTATACATAAAAGACAACAGCATCATGGCAAGTGTGGTATTCCTTCCATCTTAAATGATATTTGTTCTAAAGAAGACTGCAGCGACAAGAATCAAGAGATACCTGAGCCTGCAGTTCTCTGGCAGCAAAGTCTAGCAACCCACCCAAAAGCCTTCTTTTAAATATTGGTAAAGATTCTTCACGCCTTTAAAAGACAAAAATAAAAGGCTAAACAAAATGGCAATCAATAATCCATAAATCATGTTTAATTGAAAAGCACCATTAAATTTTAGCCAGCACAACATTTTAATTGGCAGTTTTTAAGAATTAATATAATTTATACAAAGAAGTTCTCCTTATTTTCCTGGTTCCAATACCAGAGAGTCAAGCCTTGCTTAATTATATACTACAGCACTTTTTTCCTCTCAAACATCTCTCCTTCCACTGAGTCAGTTGAAAATCAATGACTGTCTAATACCAAAAACCAAAAAAACAAACAAGGAAATAGTTAGTAATGTATATTAGAAATACCTAATCCTGTGCTCTCCAGTGCTACAGCCACCAACAATAGAAAGCCATTCTGCACAATGAATTGTAGCTTCAATATCCTGTAAAAGGGAAATGATGACAGAACTATAAAAATGAAACTGATATACCTATAACTTAAAAGATATATATCCGATTAAGATATATGCAGGGAGATTATTGAACTTTGCATGTGAAGGTGGAATTTCCCAGTGAACTGATGTAATTAGTTTGCCTAGTTTCAAATAGCACACTTTCCTACTTCTCACATCATCTTAAAAGTTTAAAGAAATATAATAAAAACTCGACATTATACAGATCTAATACCTATTTAACAAAGAAAGATTTATCAGATGGGAAATGCAGTAATTTTACAGCAGAAAACAAGGTTAACTAAAAGGAAAGTGTTTGGCAAAGATGGTATGTTCCGTGCATTGTCCTTCCTGTGGTTCTGTGAAAAGATCAGAACAATTTCAACCCAGAAAAAACAAACAATCCAAGCAAGTTGGAGCTGCTATTCAGCAGCTATTTTAGGCATACACGAAATATGAACAGCTTAACTGTATGGCTTCAGCCCCAGGGATTTGATAAGGATATAATCCCCTTTTTCACTACACAAAAACATTAGATAACAATTCAAGTTCACAAGTGACAAACATAATCAAGGGATTTTGCAGATTACAGCAATAGGATTAAAGAAACTTTTGATTCCATTTCAGGTTCTCTGAAGTCAATTAGAAATGACTTATAAACCAACGCAAATGGCAATAAATTCACATCAGAAAACACAAAATATGGGAGCAGGAGATCACACCATGAAGAGGCTTGCTATAAAATAAGTATAACAAAACACAAAAGGCAAACATGCTAAAAATGATATGCAGGACATCCAAGCAACAACTAGTAGAAGCCAACCTAAACTATTGCAAAATTAATGTACTAATTTGAATTAAAAAAAAAATAGAAAAATCACCAACCTTCCATCCATCCTTTTGGCGCATGGAATACTCCAACATGATAATCAGAAAATTGTGTATTAGGTCCTCTATATCTGCAGCGCTTACTTGACTAGATGATTTCCTGACATCCTTCTGTAAGAATAAATAATGGTCAGAACACTTTAAAATAGCTTCAGGTTTATTTCTACATGCACTTATGCTAATTAAGCATTTCTATCATCAATATCTTTTCTTAGAAGAAAAAAAGAAAAGAAAAAGAGACATACCCAATATGCAGGATGAGTAGCAGTTAAACTAACTTGTCGTCCATATAGTTTAAAAATATAAGACATTTAAGTTAGGAACATGAAAATATCGGCTAAAGAAAGTGAAGAAATATAGGGAGAAATAGATTGAACAAAATAGGTTAGACAGGAATTAACAACAAAATTCTTAATTCATTGTCGTTTTCTCTTTGTAAGTAGCTACTAGCCTCTACAGATGCATCAATTACAATTAATTGAAATTTTTTTCTAAAATAATCTTTTTCTGCTCATTCTATCATACTTGATGAAAACAAGAGTTCAAGTTTTAGTGAAATATCAAAATAGAAAAGACTTGAATATGCTTTTCAAAAGGTTGAGGCTTTTGATAATTCCCATAAAAAAATTGAAAATTTACAAAAATGTAGGTTCCATAAGATTATTAAACCGATGAGACAAAAGAAACCATCAAAAAAAACATTTTAAATGCAATCACTATGGACAGAAACAATTTTAATAGCAGCAAGAATCGAAACAACTTCAATATTAGCCAATATTTCTTAAGCTACAACTAGTTGTTCAAAACAAATTTTGACTTTTTTATCTTATGACATGTTAATTCTACTTTTAAGCTTAGTCTTAACTCTTGCCAGAACATCCCATGCTTTCATAACTCCTAAGTATAAGGCTATTCCACATTAATATTTAATTGACAACTATTATCCCATATACAATTATCATTGAGAGAACTTTTAGCATCAGAGTGTTTTCAACACATTGATATTGGATATAAAGTACTTGTGGATGTACTTATACTCTCAGTTTATTCGTAGGGACCAAAAACTTGGTACTACACGTCATATGTGATGGGATAGATTATGAGATGAGTTATAATGAAAAATTTATTAGATTTCATGTCCAGTTAATTTGATTCGTTCTGGAAGTGACTGTAATGTGGAAATCTGACCAATCTAACATCAAATGGGTTGAACACGCTGGAAAATCGTTAGGAAACTGTCCGAAGGGAGGTGAAACCATCAAAAATAGAGAAGATAATTCTTTTTCTATAGAAAAAGAAAATACAGCAGATAATATAGATGCCTACTTGCCGTCAAGGCACGTGAAAGAGACACATGTCTCTAATCAAAAGTGAGAGCAGGCATTCTCACAGAAGGCTCATCTAGTGATGCAAGTTCAGGATCATTTGCCACTGTTTTCTATGGTGGCTGGAAGGGTGGAGATCTAGCAAGGTAATGGTGGTTTTCTCCCCTAACGACGAGTGAAATAATTTCTGGCAGAATAAATGGCTAAATTTTGGTAGAAACATCAGTCAGTGGCATCTGGTTCTAATGGCAGGGCAAGTGTAAGCCACTTCCTAGCAGCTCTCGACAATTTAAGATATGAGTAGGATGTATACCTTTTCTTTTACTTATTGTTTTTTGACGTAGAAACTTTTTTTCACTGGATGCAAATTTGGGATTCTTTTTATTATTTCTTATGCAACCACAAAAGTTGCAGAAGGTAGGAATAAAAATTGAGCTTAGATACCGAGACAGGATGAGTAGCGATTAAACTATAGGAATAAAAATTGAGCTTAGATACCAACTGAGACAGGATGAGTAGCGATTAAACTATCTTATCTCGCTTAATAGTTTAGAAAAAGTGAACACTGAGGTAAGAAAAACAGAAGAATAACAATATATCAGAGAAAATTAGAAATATAGATGAAAAAATATAGAGATACTTATATTAAATTGAATAAGTTAGAGAACAATAATAAAAAAGAATAAACACAGACAGAAATAATAGAAAATAAAAGCCTAACAAAGAAATTCTTAATTTGTCATTGTTGTTTCTCTTGTTGGTAGCTGATATTTTTATATAAGCATTAATTATAGCTAATATGAAAATTATAAAAGAGAAACTCGAAAAGATTTTAATTCCTATAGTCCTTACGATTTATATAAATAAGAAACTAAAATATTATAATACCTCAATAAACCTAAATAACTTAAAAATATTAAAATAATGATAATAATTACAAAAAAAATCTTTAATTGAAAATTTCCTCTAAAAAAATATCTTGTTCTGATTTCCACACAAATGAAGGAAAAAGTAACACGTAAGTTCAATCATTTACCTCATAGTTAGAGATAAGGATCTCCAAGATCCACTCAGGCCACTCCTCCATATTTGTCAGACTGCTTCTGTTTTCTGGATGGCTGCAAGCCAAAAACAGAAGATCCTGAAATTATAGAAAGAAACAACTCAGAACTAAAGAAAAATACCAATCAGAAAAACTGAAGAGTGAAAATAGATGAAAAAGATGCTAAGAATCCAAATTACTAGATGTAACTATTACACATGGAAAAAAACAAGCAAGCTAGAATCAATTTTCAGAATCACTCTGACTGGGTATAATATTTTATATCCACCAAAGGGTCCACTTCCAATCAATCCTGTAAAATAGGCAATAGGACCTCTCAGGACTCTTTTAGTATTAGGCAATGTAGGTTTACAATTTAGGCCTTATCGGAACTGTTTCTGGAACAGTCCTGTTTATTGATAGCACACAACCTACAAGCAATAGGCACCACTATGAAATACACATGAAACTAAATATGCAAATACTTAGCTCAGGAGAGTAGTAAACTACTCTATATTTAGAGCAAGACAGCATATCTGAATTGCATTCAACAGATTTTTAAAGACCTAAAAGAAACATCCCCTCAATAAATACATACATACAAGCACACAGCACAGGAGCTTCTACCAAAATTCTCAGAGCTGCAGACGTGGAAACTTTTTGTACACAACATACCTGAAGTGCTCGGCTTTGTAAAGCCTTAGAAGCATATGGCAGCGAGCGCAATAGGACTAACAAAAGTTGAGAATGTTCAAAACGATGACCAGAATCATAAAAATTTAGTCCATCCTCAGTTGAAGAAGCATTTATCTGAAACAAAATAATAGGGGTGCATTCAATTTGGTGACCATCAAAAGAATATCCGGCATGAGAGCAAGGAACTCCACTCTCTAAAAGGGAGCTTCACAAATCAAAAATAACTACATTAGAACTTTCTTTTGGAAAAGAAAATCAAAAAATGTCCTAACTAGAGGAGAACATCAAGGACCTTCAAGAGAAGAACATCAAGGTTGAATGAATTAAATCTACCCACTAGAATAAGCACTTAGAACAACCTTCTCCTTTTACCCAAAATACTTAAGAGAAGCATGTGCATTAGCAATGCTGACAAGTTTTTCAACAAGTCCAAAAACCAAGAGGAAGAAAGGTCAGAGGTAAAACAATTAAATAGATGGATACTGGTGATGCACAAACTTTAGAAGATATCTCCACCAAAAGATTAACGATATTGAAATGCATTGCCAATTTTAATACTCCAGAAGAAGGAATACGTGCAAACATAAGAAATAAGTACGCACAGAAACGAGATAAACCCGGATACGCATAAAAACATACGTACATACATACATAAATCATATATTCATAAAAATATTAATTTATATGAATAAATAGATAGATATTGTAGAGATATAAATTTAACCATAATAAATACAAAGTCTAAACAATCATATCCCATATATCATCTCAATACGGTATATAGTAGTTAAAACACAGGGAAAAGTTTTTAAATTTTGGCAATGATGATATTAATATTTATTGACAGACTCAGAAAAAGACGGAATGCAACAAAAAAGACTGTGCCATACCGAGGCCCCTAATAAAGCCGTATATACATTGTTAGTCATCAACCTATTTGGAGCCGCTTGGAAAGCCTTCTGCAAAGCAAAAAGTAGAAGGGAAACTTTATCATCAAACATGGTGCCCCCACCATCATGCAGTCCACTGGCCAAAAAGTTGTTTGACATATCCAATGGTGTGCGGGAACCAAATTTTAGGTGCCCATATGATATTAAAGCACCCAACAGTCCAATTATCCTAACAACAACACCATCACTTTCATCAACATTGTAAACATTATTTCTTGCATTATCAGCACTAATTGAAAGACTTATTCCACCCAAGTTCTTGACAAAAGGATTTTCAGAAACTGATGACATTCTCTCCATGTTCATGCCAGGGAAAGTGGCAACAGGGATGCTACCAGTATTAAGGGGTGGATATTCATCCTCTTTGCCCTGCGGGCCTGAATCTCTTTCCTTCAAGGATCCTACTTCATCATCCTGACCATTTTCAGGAATGCTACTACAACTATCGACTGAAGTTTCATTGGTTGAAAAGCTCTTGTCACCCTCATCCATAGAATCTGTAACACCACAATCTTCAAGCTTTAACTTCCCGTTGCAGCAGAACAAGAAAGTGACTCTTTCCCACCACATTGCTATGAATATACTCCGCAAAAAGTTTGAA
>NW_019014674.1:1384628-1412089 GCF_000150535.2 Carica papaya
GTCTGCAAGCGATGATAATAGCTCTTTGTAATCCATAGTTGCACAAGCTCCATAATTTCAAATCAAGTAGTAGAGTACTAAAGAGCTGCACTTTAAGTGCATGATTCATCTTCTGAGATTGACAAAGAGAAACGATGGCTGCAACAAGTTCTTCATCTCCCACACCATCACGGTTTCCAATGTCAAGAGAAGACAGAGTATGGAGAAGATAATTTAAGATTCTTGAGAGAATTTCAGGCCCTTTCGCACGACACAGCTCTTCATTATTACCTGGGTGTTGAAGAGCCAAGGAAATAATTCGGAATACTGGGGCAGCTAGTGTAGTTGTTGCTAAGGACAAAGGAAAATCTCCCTTTTCTGGTTCCAAGCTATCTTTATGCACATTGCTTACCACGAGAGGAAGTAAGGACATAGGCCCTCCATAAGCTAAAGCCCATAAAGATTCAACTGGTCGCATTCTTGTTGCAACATGGACTTGCCCAAGGACTTCAGCAGGTCTTCGTAAGATGCCTGAATCGTCACAAGAGCATAAGTTAGGAGAGAAGACCAACACATGCCATATGATTTAAGTTACCATATAAAGAAAGAAATTGCATATCTACTGTTAGTAACAGGAAGTAAATCATAAGAGAAATCAATGTTTGCTTATCAAATAAGGTAGTTCCAATTTAGGTGTCTTATAAATTTCATATGGCAACAGAATAAGATAGGGCACACAACTGCGGGACTCTAAATATTAGAAGAAAAAAAAAAAGAAACATGCACCAAGAATGGAAAGAGAAAAGAGGGAAAGTAAAAGAAGCAAATAATCATCTCCAACTCTGATATCTCCCAATGTGCACCTATTCTTCTTTGGTCCTAGTTTTTCCTCAACTTTAATTTTCATTTTCTTCATACTGGGGGAAAAAAGTTATCTAAAAAAGAAAAAAAAAATTGAGCAAAACCAGCATAAGAAGAACAGGGCCATAGTCTGAGACACCAGAATCTTCAGGTAAGAAATGTTGTTTAAAAGCTACCTAGTATCAAAATGTACTTCTGCTCATACCAGATTTAAGCATACTCAAAATATTTTGCCAGGCAAGAAGATGATTTACACACCTGCAGAGCCAGAAGGAGAAGCATCCGGACAGTATCGCCCACTAAGCAGACCAGGATGATAGAGTAAATGAATGCACCCTCCAATTTCTGCATCCAGAAGAGAACTTTCTTCTACCATATTCCGCACATGATCATTCATAGCCAGCCAAGGAAGTCCTGCTCCACTACCAAAAGAAGGCAACACATCCCCCCCTCTTGAGGCCAAACGTCCCATTCTCTCAGGACCAATTGGCTCTTTAAAGATATAGATAGGCCCCATCTCAGCAAACAGGGGACACTGTCGTCGACGACGCTGTAAACCAGCCATGGTAGGAGGAGGATTTGTACCAATGCAACAAAAGGCAAGTGGTTTGGAGATACGAGGGAACTCAAAAGGACGACTTTCATATAAAGATCCATCAATATATAATCTAAGCTCACTTTCTGCTTTTCCCAAAAGTCCCTGCTTGCATGTATGCTCCAATCCAATGAAATACCAGCACTGTGGCTTAAATGCGTGAGCAAAATGCAGAGAAGCCTTCCTACCCTTCCCACAACCACTCTCAACCACCAAAAACTGTGCATGGAAATATGCCTCTATGCCCTGATTATCAGCAGATAAAAAACTGAACAAACGCGGCATGTGTGCCGTGCCTTCACCAGCAAGTGCACTTGCGGCAGCTGCAGCTGACATTGCAGAGGATTTTCCTGACTTAGCAGCAGCAGCAGCAGCAATTGCAGCTGCAGCAGTTGCCGTGTTTAATGTGTCTGCAAATGATTCGATGTAGATCCATGTTGCGAATGCATAGCCACTGGTAAATGGCCAGCGGCTCTCACCTGGACCAAGCAGGCCAGAACTTTCACCATCAAACTCAAAAGTACATGCTGGTCCCCTTGATTCCTTTCCACCCATTGCCTTCTCTAATGCAAGCATTAAACGATTTGCCCAGATAGTTGTAAGTGTTTTAGTAATAACCTGAAACCAATAATGCAAATCAAGGACACTAAGAGAATGTCCTGCTAAGTACTGAATGCAGTAGCATAAAGGAGTTCCATTCCATTTCACACGACCAACTGAATCAACATCCTGGACAAAAATCTTCTCAGCTGATCGCAAAAGAACTCCTAATAAACCAGCCATAGAGCACATTGCTCTATTTCTTGTGCAAGACCGTAAAATAGCAAGCAATCCCCGAACCATTCGCATCCTAGGGGACATATAAATCTCAGTGTCACCTACACAAGGAAGCCAAGGAATAAGTTCACCTGCCACAGTGGCGGCACGAGAGTTTAGCATTACACTTGGAGGATTGCTGTCTTCATCCTCTTCAAAACTTTCAACTCCACCCATTGTGGCAAGAAGTGAATCAACAACCAAGAAAGCAATGCTCTCTGCATCCTCCCCACTTCCAAAACCCTCAACTCCACTTACAATATTCTTCAGCTTGTCCAAACTTTCAGGCTTTCCCATGATGGCAGAATCCACTAAATGTAATAACTCCGGAGACACATTTGGCATAACAGCTTTTGGCTTGACTTTTTTGGGGGAATCAATAGGAGAGTATCCAGATTCTGTGTAGAAACCAGAATTCAGATTAGCTGCAGAATGCGATTGCCTCAAGTAAAAATCTATTTCCCTTTCAGGCCCAGGGCTTGAAATAGAACGATCATGTTGTGGTTCAGTGACTGGGAAATAATCATGTTCCGTCCTATATGTATCAGATAAGTGTTCAGAGCCTTCTTCAATCCCACCAGATGAGTATCTCCCATAATCTGAATGGGATGATCGATTTGAATCCATGTGACCACCCCGAGATTCATCCACAGAGTTCTCTTGATCTTTCAAAGAAACCTGTTCAAAGTGGCCTTCATCCACAGTTGTAGTTCCAGAATTGATCCCTTCTGAAACTAGATTATCATTTTCTGTCTTGGCTTCAACACCATCTATATAGAGAAGATTTACTTGTTGAGATGTCCCTAACTTATCCTGTACAGCACTAGCTACATTAGATGTATCTACATTCCTACGATAAATCTCTCCAACCTCCTTCTTTTCTTCTTCTTCTTCCATTACACTATTGTTTTAAGAACCTAACAGATACTCGTTCAAATTGATTATTTGGAACCACCTGTTTAAAAGTTGGAGCAAATGGGATCACTTTAATACAAACCGAATAAACACTCAAAGCAACAGTTTCTTTTTACTTGGGAGAAACGGAAAAAGAAATGTGACATGAATAACAACAATAGCAACAAAACCATGAACAAACACAAAATTACCTTTTTAGCTCGAATTGATTAGATTCACCTAAGTTGCAAAAACTAGAACCCAACCACTATCAATTAAAAGCACCAGTAATCAGATATAACCAGCATTTGATCAATTAAAACTTTATGACACTGCAAAAAATTTGAACTTAACCAAAAGCAACAGAAAACACAATCAGGTTATCATTTCAAGGTTCCTATTCAGTGACATAAACTCGATTCAACTAGTTAGCAGATCCATATGAAAAGTCTCAGATCTCGTTCAAGCGGCATAAACATACAGAAATGTGTATGTGCGCATAAAACTAAAACTATGTGTATGATCGATTATATACCTATCCGACATGAATTTAACAAAGATCTCTCTCCCATTGACGAATAGATCGATTTCTAGAAGATCGATCACATGGACTAGAAGATGTATACCGCTATGAAAATGAATATGCAAATGTAAACAAGGAGATAGAAACCAATTCAAAGCGATTTTCAATAGAAATGTGTAGAGAAAATGCAGGTATCAAGTGGAACGGTGACTAATAATCGAATATTTGAACAAACCACAAAATTTGTAACGAAAAATGGGAGATACGACGAACTTACCTTTTAAAAAAAAAACGGATTCACGACAATTATTCGATGCAGAGAAAGAGAGGAGAGAGATCAAAAGAGCGAATAGAATGAGAGAAATTTTGAGAAGAAGAATCGGAGAAGACGAAAGAGGATGCGTGTTGGGCGCGAGAGAGGTGGTAGATAGCAACCAATGGTAATTTACGCCCTTCTCTGAAAGTTGCCTAGTCAAAAACGATGGAAGCACAAATGTGTTCGTGTTAAAATCCTTTGTCCAACGCATCGTTACTTACCTGTATAAAAATCTTATTGCTCGTTTTTTTCTTTTCGGATTATGCTTTGCCTTAACTTATAAGGGAAGAAATTTGAATTGAAATGTCCGGCTTAAATTTCAACATGGATATTATGGTATTATTCTAATTTTTTTAGAATTTTTTAACTTATATATTTTACTTAAACTTAAAAAATAAATTTTTTAAATTACATCAAATGCATTTAACCCAAATAATTTATTATATTTTTTCTCTATTTATAAAATAAAATCCAATTAAATCCGGATAAATTCATATTCATTTTCGCTTTAAAAATTAAGCCAGTCTCTAATAATAATATGAACATTAATCAATCGAAACAAATTTTATCTCCTTTTGGATAATGGTACCTATTGTTAAAATATATATCATAGGTTCAAGAAAATCCACAATCTTTGGATAATGGTACAAATTTTATTTTATTTTTTATAATTATTCATTTTCTGTTATCTTTTTTATTATTATAAATATATAAATTAAAAAATAAATTGAAAATTATGAAATCAACTAGGTTAACTTACAAAAGTTATGCATTATTTTTAAAAATTATGAGTTAGTCCATAACTTCTTTAACAAGTATTGAGAAATAGGGTCTACCGAATAAATAAAAAAAATCTATTTAGTAATTAAAATATAAATACGAGACTACTATTTACCATCAGGTACTTTTAAGCAATAAAAATATAAACAATTTATTGTTTATTTTGAATTTTATTTTATTGACTTAATAATAATTTATTTTTTTGGAATGAAGAACAATAATGTATATTTCAAGTGATGAATATACAATAGATTAATTCAACATATTCTATTTTAACACATTACGAAAAAAAAAAAAAAAGTATTAAGGTAATCAATAAATTTTTATAAATTGATTATAATTTTTCTAATGGTATTCTTAAGAGACTAAAAAGAGAGCTTAGCATCTAGTAAGTGTTAACATAATGGAAACTCATGGTAAACACTTTGGTGGGTATGTCAACTACATTTGGAAGGTTATGAGGAGCTATCTTAAATAGCTTAATTGACAATGTGGCTTGTGAAATATATATTTATAAAAATCACAAGTTGTTAAAAATATGTAAAGAAATTATGATTTAAGTTGTATACTTTCTTACACGATGAACATTTTTCTTATTATCTCAAGATAATTCTGATGAAATTAAAAATTTTAATTTTAAAGTATTTGTTGAGCGAAAATAAGAATAAAAATATAATTTTTTAATAAGTTTGGGCTAAATTATACTTAATTAATTTAAAAGATATTTGGAATTCAGAAACTTCAACATAAATATTATGACAAAATATGTTAAGAGATTATTAAATAATATATCATATTTACTCTCTATATTTTGCAAGTAAATTACTATCTTGCACATATTTTTGTAGATTGCATGGTTAAAAGGGAGACCAATTTACAAATGGAGTAACTCAAGCCACAATTAAGCAAACTCATGCAAAACCAAACTTATCCATTTTGTATGGAATCTTTAGCTAAGGTCGTTAATGGTTAACATCTTAACTAGGCTAAGTTGGACCTAACTTATTTTAGATGAGTTTAGATAAATTAATATTTCACCTATTTAATTTGAACTTACAATATTATGAGATATAAAATTAGATTTAGCAAAAAAAATTGATCTTATATTTAAATAACAAAAAAGAAAGTTCTTCACACAATTTTTTTTTAAATATTGAATAATGAATAAATTTATCATCTTAAAATATTAAAAAATAACTTATTAAAATAATATTTTAATAAGTAATAAAATAACTTTGTCAGAAATAAGTCAAATAAACTACAAAATTGATATGGTTCAAAATAAAATTTACTTTATGTTAATTTGACACTTCTGTCATATTCAAGTTCTTTATAAGGACGAAAACAATATGTGTATAGTAAAATTTATGTAAATACCATCTCTAGTTGCAATTTAAAGAAAGATAAAATTATTGAGCCAAAATTATATTTATATTATTTTTAAAATTACTAAATTGTCAAAAATTTTAAGATCGTAAATTGTATCATTTGAGACTAAAAATGATATTATCAATATTTGTATCGATATAGTAGCAAATATTGTAGTTTAATTGATAAAAAAAATTAGTGGTAAAAAATATATTTAAGATTTTGAGCAGTCGTAAATTTATTAAGAAATAAATAATTTATTTTTTGTATTTATTAAAAATTTTAATTTTTTCTATGGAGACCAATGGGTACATATATTTTCTTATAAATTTAAGATATTTTTATAATATCTATTTTGTGCTGATTTAAAAAATATAGAATTTAAAAAAAAAAAACTCAAAATAAAAAAGAAGTTAATTTGATTAAATTTAAAATTTTTTAAATAAAAATTCATATATTTTTAATAATTAAAATAATACTGAATCCTAATAATAACAAAATCTAATAATATCAAAAAATCTTACATCACAATTTCATATTTCAAGTTCGGTACAAAAAAGGCACAACATATCTTAAATTTAAACTCTTACATTATATAAAAATAAAAATGCCAATCATAGGGTAACCTAAACCTTAGTAGACAATAATGAAAAGTGCCAAGTTAATTTAATTTTTTTAAAAAAATACTATATACCCATTCGCGGACCCCATAAACAAGTAGACCACAACCCTCCCACTACGCCTCTGAGTTCATTTTGACTCGGTACAACTCGCTTTTGAATTATCCAACTTCACATGTGCCTGGTCCTCAAATTCAATCTGCACTTGTCATCAGATCAAAAGTGCTCCTGGGACAGCATCCATGGCGACGGCGACTCTCGTGCATCTAACGGTAATCGGGCTCTTGATCACCACAGCAGCAGCTGCCGTCCCCGCGACCTCATACGCTAATCACACTGTCGGAGATGTCGCCGGTTGGTTCTTCAACGTCAACACGAACGCCTCCGCCACTGGTTACTCCTCTTGGGCCGCCAACCAGACCTTCAATCTCGGAGATTATCTCAGTAAGCCATTATTAATTAAGCTCGTAAACTGTGTTTTCACATTTCAGTACAGATATACTTTCCTTATATTATAATAGCTAATTTTTGTTTTACTTCAGATTACGTTTTTCTTAATCTTGTTTTATGCACGATCTGCTCAGTTTTCAAAACGAACACCAACCAGTCGGTGATCCAAACCTACAACGAGGCGATTTACAAGAGTTGCATCATCGACGACGCACCAGATGATGAGTATTTCCAGTACGATGGAGGCAGCAGGGAGTTTGGTCAAGCATTGACCATAGCTGTGCCGTTGACGATTGAGGGACCTAACTACTATTTCTCCGACGCTGACGACGGCGTCCAGTGCCAGCACGGCATGGCCTTCGAGATTGTCGTCAACCGCGGCCTCGGCTTGCCACCTAGCCTCAACCAACCGCCGCCTCCGCCTTATATGGAGCCGCCAGGTCCGGATTCAGCTAAGTCCCCTCCTGTCACAATCGGAGGCGGATCTACATCGCCGAGTAACAGTGGTTTAAAAAGCAACATTAATCCAAACGCATTGATCTGCTTTCTGCTATTAACCCCTCTAGCTTTATCATTCTTTTAGTTTCAAGGAAAACGACGCGAATGGCATTTCGGGAAAATTTCTTGTTAGATTCGCAGTTTGGAGCTTGGCCGAGCTATTTTTGTGCAATCTGTTTTGTTAAGGGTTTAGCGGGAGTTTTAAGAAAGTTGAGAAATATTTACAAATGACAAAATTATTTTCTTGTGTACTTTCTTTATAATCAAATTTGGCTAGGCAATACTGGTTACACACCGATTTCCTTGCGGATTTGCTTGCAAACTGAAATAACACTTCATGATTGTCTTGACTTTTGAGTACATATTTTTTCTTGCCTTCGATTTATTTATACTGTGATTCAATTTGGAGGGCGATGACCATCTACATATCCATATACATATATATATATATTTCTCACTACAACTATGCATTTGTTAAAGTTCGCTGAGCTTGAAAATACAATAATGGTGTAGGTGAGAATCTAGTTTTATTGATTGGAGCCTGAAGGAGGGACATAGAAAAGGATTTGTTCAAGCTTCTTGCAAGAGTTGTTCCTGACTCCAACAATAGCAGGTAAGAATTTGGAGGCCAAGTCTCTGCCTCTGGGGCTCCTCCTCCGTGTTTGCCAGTGTAGCAGCTCGTTACAGGTACCAAGCACTGAATTTATTCTGCATTAAGAATACTCTGCACATGATTTAGACGATTTCAAGTTGAATTAGTCGCAAACTATTTGCAGATCAGTTGAAAGGAAAACAAGATCATATAGGGAATAAAAAATTGCGGGCAACTATTTGCAAGCAATTAGAACTAATGCATTTAACATATAGTGAATGGAACTGAGGAGAGGAAAGAATTTGTAACACCTAAATTATTATTATTTTTTGTATTATTTTTATTTTTGTATTTGAATTTTAGTTTAATATTTTATATATTTAATTTATAAGATTTTAATTTAATTTAATGAAAATAAAAATAATAATAATGATAAAATATGGTAAAATTATTTTTTGGACTTAATTGAAATTGATTTTGGACAAAAAAAGGGTGAAAATTTGGATTCTGGTGGTGTTTTTGAAAAGAAAATTGGAAACCAGGGGTCAAAATGCAATTTGAAAAAGTTGTGTCACGTCAGCAACCCTGGCCAACCAGGACATGCCGCGTGGCAAGGAAACGCTGACATGGGATGGGCCACGTGGGCGATCCGCGTGCGCGCGATCGGACGGCCCAGATCCGTTCCCGCACGCACGGATGACCCAGATCAAATGTGCGCACGGACGGCCCAAATCTCACGCGTACGGAGGGACCAGATTCAATCAGGTACGGACGACCCAGATTGCATCGCGATGGACAGTCCAGATTTAATCCCAAATAAATCGCGATCAGACGGTTTAGAGTTAATCTTGATGGACGGTTGAGATTAAAAGGCGAAGGGTATAAATAACCCTACCCACATCTGACCACAAAACCCTAGTCGCCAGTGCCTCGCTGGAGAAGAAGAACCAGATGCTGGAGGAGCCGGCCGCCGCCACCCGCCACCGCACCGGAGAATTTTTTGATCGCCAATTGAGGTAAATTTTCTCCCTCTGGCTCGTTTTTCGATGCTGAATCCGCCTATAACCAAATCGGAGCCAAACCACCGGCCAATCGGCCGGAAAACCCCGCCGAAGTCCAGCGGCGCCACCGCGGCTTACCTCTGTTTTTGCCTCCGATGAGGCCCTTCCCGGTCTCCGTTCGATGCAATTTTTATACCACTGTGATCACCGTTCTTTTCTCTACAGGTTGACCAGAGCAAAACATCAAAACGCGACTCACGCCGGAGAAGTCGCCGCACCCGAGAGCACCGCAGTCGGTAAGTCTCGTTTTTTCGTGATTTTTTGGCCTACCGAGGGCCCTAGGGTTGTTTTATTGCAGGGACCAATGCAAGTTTGGCCGAATTCGGTCGAAAACGGCCAACCCGAGGCGGATCGCCGCCGCAGGCGGCGGCGCCGTCGCCGGAGTACGGCGGAGCCACCGTGCCGGAATTTCGATATTGGCCGAAAGGGGCCCTAGGTCTGATTTGGGATTTTTTTGGGACACGTGCAGGTACCGGTAGTGCGTTTTAGTTTTCTAAAAAAAATTCAGAGAATTTAGGGACACCCCGTAGGCGCACCGTAGAGTCTATTTCAGACCCCGAAACAAGTAAGGATTTCTCACCCTGTTTCCTATCACGGTATTAAAACGCAATAAATAATAAAACGACATTTCATGAATTAATACATGTGTATAATTAATTAAGGTTACTAATGGAGCCCGAATTTGATGTATTTTCGGTCAGTTGTTGTTTGATCTATTTTTCAGGTTTAAATGCAGTATGATATTTGATGTAATTATTTTATGGTCTCGTATGCATGAATCATGGTTTCTTTTATTATGGTTTGTATTATGGTGAATCTGATACTGTGTTGTCTTGTTTGGTGTCAATTACTGGTTTACATGTTTGTGTATGATTGGATGATTGAGACCAAGGAAAAAGGGCAAAAAGGTTATGTGAATTGATAAGTGGATAATGTGGACAGCCTGTCTAGATATCCTGGGAGATGGTGGACGGACCGAGTCTGTAGGGAACCCTACCGAGAACGTGGTCTCTCATATCGGACGGGGTATGAAGACCTTATGTGTTTTGGCGCCCATACCGGACGGGGTATGGGGACGACCCGTTTCACCCTCATACCGGATGGGGTATGGGGACGACCCTGGAATCAGATTATTAATGTTAATGGTTCACGTGTAGCGGAGACCCCTTATGGATCCCCATGGATACTAGTAGGCTGGTAAAAGATGAAATTTATTGTCTGATTATTGAAGTGCAAAAGTAGGACATGTGTTCTGTTATAAAATGTATATGATTTTATGATGATTATTATGTTATTGTTTTCATATGTTATTTTCATGAATCTCACCGAGTTAAGTGAACAGTAAATGTTTTTATGTTAATAAATGAGTTTGTTATAAATTATGCTCCATTGGTCGTTTTTGTTTTCTACCGACCTTTACTTCTGTGACAGTGAGATAGTGTGATGTCTTTACTGAGTTAGTGTACTTCATTCCTTACTTAACCATTTCAGATCAGGAAGACGTGGTTCCCGAGCCCGTTCCGCAGGAAGACGGTGAGTTAGACGCCTAAGGATTTTATAGCTCTATTTATAGTTTTTATTTCGAGTATCTCTTTTAATTAGCTTATTCTTTCATGTTTTGAGTACGTTTTTTGCTATTGTGTAAGGAATGTTAATCAAAATTTTTATTACGCTTCCGCATTTAAGGTTTTTAATACATACATCTTCATTTAAATTCCGGAACCGTTACAGAATTCCAAAAAATTATGTCTCCCCCTTGGGAACAAAATATACATAAACTGTCTTTAATTCCAAAGTGAAGCAAGTAAGAAAGGTATATGTGTTGATCAACCTTTTTTTTTCTTCCGTGAACTTGGTTCTTCTAGTCGGTGGGAGGGACCTTGTGAAAGGAAAATGAGAAGACATTTTTTGTCCATCAGCTTCTCCCTTTCACTTGCAAATAGAGGAAGAATAGAATTGTGAAATTCCCTTTCCCCCTTTGCATCAATTCAGGATCATTGACTAAGAACCATCTTATTCCTTTAGTGTTTCATAGGGTTGATTTTGTTCATCCTAATGATCTATTCTCTTTTCTTTTAGAATTGTGATTATCTTTTTATATTGGTGGCACCCACTTAAGTTGAGGCCTCTTAATCATTCTTTTACTCGAGAAAAGATGAGAGCTTGCAAGTCTAATTCATTTATAAATTTAAACTAGGCTGAGAGCTTTATATATATATATATACATATATATATATATACATGTGGAAGAGAAAAAAAGAGAGAACAATCCTTGTCTATCAACCAGACAATTTCAAGTGATTGCAGAAACAAATGGATAACTGCCCAAATCACAATAGCATCTCAGGGGTTAATTTTCCATGCCCAATAATTTTCTTTAATTCCGTTCTAAGAAGTGATTCTTAGCATATCTTGAACTTCAGGTCATTTGTCTCTTTATAATTTAATTATGTATCTTAATTTTAATGACTTAATTGGAATTTCTGTTTAATTAACCACACACTTTTAACATTTTTATTATTTGATAACCGATAAATCATTTATTGGTAATTACTCACATTTGTAAATTTCAAGTCATATACTCAATTTCTTTATAGCTTATGAAAAAATGATTATATGTTAATAATAACAATGTAAAACGAAATGTTCATTAAACTAATTTTTATTATTTTATGATGAATTTTTTTTTATTAACAGATAAAAAATATTTCTTACAGATGAATTCAATAGATTTATTTTCTATTAAACATTTATGCACTTGTTATTACAACATCAGCTATACAAGTGATAAATTTTGTTGATTGGGTTCTAATAGATAATAATAGTTTTTTTTTTTTTAATACTGTATAAAAGGATATGAAATATCAATATTTCCTGGTGTATTCTCTTTTGTTATTAATTTTGATTTGATTTGAACGTTGGGCTGTTCTTCTCCATAAACACCTTTAATACTTTAATGATTATGTCTTTTTTCTGTTCAGAAGATCAGAAAACCGTAAGTAGAAAGAAAATAATGATAATAAAAATCAAATAATATCATATCTCTAACAGTTCAATGTATATTTTTTATGAGGTTGTTAGAACTATTTATAAAAATTATCACATTAAGTTTTGATATCTGACATTCTTTACAATTGGTTTTTAAATATCTTTTGTTATAATTTGCTATATAATATTTTAATTTGTTTTAAAAAATTAGTTTTTTTGTTGTTGCTATTTTATAATGACAAAATTAAAATTATTAGATTATACTTTGATGTTCTAAAAAATATTTTTAATTAATTAAATAAATTAATAACAATAAAAACTATGTATAGTATTATTATTAATTTGTTTATCATTAAATTATTTTTAAAATATACAAATATGAATTAAATATTTTAGTTTTTCTGTTAAAAAATAAAAAAACAAACTAAATATTTTAAATAAATAGAAAACGATAAATAATAACTGATAATAAAAAAATATTAAGAATTAATTATAATAAGTACCACACAGAGAGTAATTAAAAATTTTTGCACTACGATATATTTATATCAAGTTTATAATTTTGTTAACTTACTGGTCAAGTCCTCCGTACTAAGAGTCAGTGAGAGGTTGTTCTTAGGTTCGAAAAGTAAAAAAGAAAAAGAAAATGATTTTTTTTTTTTGGTCTTTACATTAAATTCAATATATTTGTATTGCACATATGAGATAATTGCAATATCTTTTAGTTTAGTAATTATAGAAGAATTGAGTTAGTTTTTGCACGCCAAAGACTAAAAAATTAACAAAGAAAAATTTGAAGTTCCAACGATAATTTACAAATCAATGCCCATTCACCAAATGAATTGAACTTAATGATTTAAATTGGAATCCGTCCATCTATCCAGACAAGGCGGGAGCGGAAGTAAAAACTCTTTTTGGATGACACGCCAAAACAAATAACGGACACAGACGTGTAATTAAAGCAGACCAGGGGAAATAGTAATTCATTGAATGCAGGAAAGCAGTGCTCTTCTACTCTCTTCTCTCTCTCTCTCTCTCTCTCTCTCTCTCTCCACCTAGTCTTCAATGGTTTTCTATTGAATTCATTTTCACCTTTTGTAATTTTCTTCTTTTCTTCCAATATCGTGGGGCATTGCCAATCCATTATCCAACATCGGTAGGGACATTTTGAAGCTGAAAATATCCATCGATTCGAATTCAACGCCTTTAGATAGAGTGAGAAACACACAGGTAATCGTGTGATAGAGAATATATATTATATTTATATAAGTGGCCGCTTCGTAATTACCGGTCGTTTTTGTTTCTTGTCGCATCTGATCTCCAAAAGTTTCCATTTCCTTCTCGTCTCTTTCTTTGCTTCTTCAATCTGCAATTTATCTGTATTACCTCTTTCCTTTTTTTTGTTGTAACTGTGTTTGTGATCTGTGTTAATATATGGCTCTGTGTGGTAATTGTGTGTTTATTTGGGGGATTTTTTGGAAATTCGGGGTTTCTTAAGGAATTTCTATTTGGATTCTAGGAAAATGGGGTTGATTTCCGGGATATTTTTGGGGACGGTGTTCGGGATCGCGTTGATGGCAGGGTGGCGGCGTATGATGAGGTACCGGAGCACTAAGCGAGTCGCCAAGGTATGATTATTTTTAAGAGTTTCTTTTGGTTGATTTTGGAGTTTTTATTTTGTTTTGATGGATAAACTGGAAATTTGGACTTGGTTTTGTAATGAGCTATGTGCTGTACTTGTTGGCATGTGGTTTTTTGAAATCATTGATTGCGCATAATTGTAAGTCAGCCACGAAATATACATGAGTCTTCACATGAAGTTGCTTATGGATTTGGAGAAGTCCTTGTTATAAGATTGATATGATGTGGCGGAGATGAAAGAAACATGTTATAATTTGAGCCTGTCAAATGAATATTACAACATATGATATATAGTT
Organism: Carica papaya; assembly: GCF_000150535.2. The sequence continues at coordinate 1,398,907 of NW_019014674.1, forward strand.
GATATTTCAAACTGTTACTGTGTATCAACTTCTTGAATCTTGAATAGTTATATGTACTCTAATTGCATGTGTTTTCCCCTGACAGGCTGTTGATATTAAACTCTTAGGGTCCCTCAGCAGAGATGATTTGAAGAAAATCTGTGGTGATAATTTTCCTGAATGGATATCTTTTCCGGTCTATGAGCAGGTTTTTAAGCTTGTTTTTGTACATTTGTACTGTCAACAATATGGTTGTACTATGTCCGTATTCCTATAGTGTAATTATCTGTTACAGGAATTACAGGAATTACAGAGTTCTTATTTTAGCAGCATAAACTTTGACAAAAATCAGAAACCTCTTATCTTCTTAATCAAAATTAAAAACTTTAGGAAGTCAGAAAGGTAGGTTATAGAGTGTCTTGCTTCTCAACATCAGTTTCTTACCAGCACTGAACTGTAATTTGTCTTATATTTTGTTTGGCTTCTATAGGTTAAATGGTTGAACAAACTTTTGAACAAATTATGGCCATTTGTTGCTGAGGTAAGCTTGCTTTTATGTCATATTATATCCTATATTTACCAGTAAGCTGCATATTGTATTTCACGTTATATGCAGATTGTTCATTGGTTAGAATGTAGTTAATTTTGAAGTTCTTTTAGTCAATTAAAAATTAGAGTGGAAATTATATTCTCTTAAATGTGAGTGAGAGGTTATTCCACTGAAAGCTTGGCAAAAAGGGAACCTTGTTGACATCTTGTTTAGTGATGATATTTTTTGTGAATATCCATTTCCAGGAAGATTGTTTTTGAACCACAAAGTGATGGTAACATTTACTTATGTTATATGATTAATATATTACCAGTTAGTTTTTTTCCCTCTTTCTTTCATCTTGTCCATCACCTTCAAGAAATGAGATGTATGGATGCAAAATAAGAAACTTGAAATTAAAACAAGAAAGAAGAAGATATAATAAAGGATAACAAGAACAAGAAAGGCTTTGTTTAATACTTTTTATTTTTTAAATATATATATCTATATGCGTGTGCTTATTCATTAAAGTATGTAAGAGTTGCACATATTGTGGAATAACAAACAAAATATATTTCTAAAAACAATAGTTTCTAGCTCTATTAGTATTTTACTATCATTCTCTTCAATGTTAACTAATTTGTATAGTTTTGTGAGTGAAGTGCCTATAAATTTAGAAAATGAAAACTAGAAAATGTTTATGTACTAAATGGAGCCTAAATTTCAGGGCTCCAATGGTGCATACGTGCTTTGCCCCCTTTAAATCTCAACATTGAGTTTGTTATCTATTTTCATTCTTAGGCAGCAACGATGGTGATCAAGGAATCCGTTGAACCTCTACTGGAAGAGTACAGACCTCCAGGAATTACTTCATTAAAGTTTAGCAAATTGTCTCTAGGCAATGTAGCACCAAAGATTGAAGGTATGTCTCTATATGAAATCCTTGCACTTCCTTTCTTTCTCTTTCTCCCTCTGCATGTTCTAATCCTCTATTTTATTCCATGGATGATCAGCAAACTTAGACAACAACTCCACTAAGTTGGATATCCTCACTCTAGAAGTCTGTGTTTATTAGAAGAAGTTAGTATGATAATGAAGCTTTTCATTGAAATACATCTTCCAAGTTCCCGAAGTGTGACACCTCATACTGATAAATACAGATATGCTATATACATGTATCAAACCAGTGTAAAATTTATCTCAAGCTATGATATCCTGTGAAATCTACTGCTGATAAATGGAGGCCCTTACTGCATTTAATGGCTCCATATAATCCCTGGCAGTGGATCTGTTGCAAGGACCATACTATGTTTCTTCTGTTAATTTTGCAGCGCAAGTGAATTTCTTGTTTTGTTTTCGTCTAGTTTTAATGTGATAATTCTACTTTCATAATTGCATTAACTTTACTAGAGTCGAGGGTGTGAAAGTTTTATTACCAGCATGGATCTTGTTATTGCAAAAATTAAGCTGCTAATCACGGGAGCACTAGGTAGTTTATATTTTTCGAACTTAATTTTGTGGTTCATTTGCATTCTGTAACTCATGTATTTCTCAAGCATGCACACAGTCATAATTACTTATTCATTCAGGTATTCGTGTTCAAAGTCTTAAGGAAGGTCAGATCACTATGGATATTGACTTCCGGTGGGGTGGTGATCCAAGCATCATTTTAGGTGTTGAAGCAGCCCTTGTTGCTTCAATACCGATCCAGGTTTGTACATCAAGAATCTGTAGGTTTTTAATTTGTAATAAAACATCCACTTAGGTTGTCTTAATGTATCAACTTATTCCCATTTGATTCCTATCATTAAGGTATTGCTGGTTTAGCATTGACATTTTGCTGTATTGTACAGTTGAAGGATCTACAAGTTTTCACTGTTGTTCGTGTTATTTTCCAACTTGCTGAAGAGATTCCTTGTATTTCTGCTGTTGTTGTTGCTCTACTTTCTGAGGTAAAATTGAAAATGTTTTTGAATTGCATGCAAAGACACTGTGGTTAAAAATTTTAGAAATATTTAAGGGAAGGGAGAGAAGTCTAATACTATATGCAAGTCGATCAGGAAACAAAGAAAACAAGTTTTATCTTTCTATATTCACCCAATTTTTACTATGCCGATCATATTGCCTGACTGAGCGTAATGGAAGTGCAAGGATATAGCAACTGTGATTTTCTTATGACAGGGATATTGAATTTTAATTGCATCAAGAAGCAAGCTGCTCCATGATATTAATATCTTCTCTTTTCTTGCTGTTGATCTTGAACCAGCCAAAGCCAAGGATAGATTACACTCTAAAGGCTGTTGGTGGAAGCTTAACAGCTATTCCTGGCATATCTGATATGATTGATGTATGTTTTGTTCTTGATATATGCTGTTCATGTTCTTGTTTGATTTGGAGTTCTTGCTAATTTCCAATTATCTTTCTGATCCCACTTGGTAGGATACCGTCAATTCAATTGTCACTGATATGCTCCAGTGGCCTCATAGGATTGTTGTCCCACTTGGTGGTATACCTGTGGATACAAGGTAATTTTGACATTCAAGGCATTTGTCGTATATGCAATATTTTTTACTCCATATACTTTACAAGTTCAATATGGTTGAAAACTAACAGTTTTTCCTCATGGCCCTTTAATTGGGTTCTACATACTTCATCAGTAGATGCACAAATTTTTAAGACTTCAAGATTCAATTATTACAAATAGTTCAATTTAAGAATAGTTATATTCTTGTGTCTTGATAATTTCAACACTCCTAATTTCCTAATTTCTTATGCAGTGAACTGGAGCTTAAACCTCAGGGGAAACTTACTTTGACTGTTGTAAAAGCAAATGACTTGAAGAACATGGAAATGATTGGAAAATCTGATCCTTACGTTGTGGTTCATATTCGGCCATTGTTCAAGGTCAAGACGAAGGTGGTTGAAAACAACCTGAATCCCATCTGGAATCAAACATTTGATCTAATTGTAGAGGACAAGGAGACCCAATCACTTATTCTCGAGGTTCTAATTTGCTTATACTGTAATTATTTTTGGTTATGCTGCACCTTATTGTGAATATGGCACTTCCACACTAGCCATGGAAAACTCAGAGTTTATGAATTATAGCAATTTGGCATAATAACCCTGCCGTATGTTTGGTTCTCATTTTTCAAAAATGATGCTTGGACAATTATAGTTAAAAGGGGGATTTAAGACAATTTTCTGTAACTAGTGCCAGAAATTTGTGATGATGAATTTACTTTTAACTTCTGCCAGATGGAATCTTCATTCTGGTGCTGCACAAATATGGAACATGATACTGACAATGGTATTGGCGTCAGATTTGTACCCAACACTTGTTATGCATGTTGAACATTAGATCATCTATAACTAGATTTTGTGATATATGAATGATAATATGAACATAACATGAAAATTCTTAGGCTAGAAATTCAACTTTTTGTGCTAAGTTGCTGTCTTTGTTTTTTTAAGTACGCTATTTTCTTAGCTTCCTGATAAGCTTATTTTAATTTTATTATTGTTGTCTCAATATCAAACAAATCCAAGAACCTATGTTCAACTTTGGACTTTTTTTTTATCCATCCCTGTATCTTTGAATATTGTCGGGTGTTTATATATTAATGGTTTAGCACCTTTGGAGGTTAACAACAAATTTAACTGTAAAATTTATGCCAAGTCTTAGGATTCCAATTAGTTCAATTAAGCTTTTATTTTAAACCATCAATTAAACTTTATAGATATACCTTTCTAAATATTACATATCTCTGAGTTTACTTCCCTTAACCCTCAGGTATTTTGCATGACATGTTAGATGGCATATCTGTATGTGAAGCTAAGCTGCAACATTCCAATTTCCAAGTCTGAAGCCAGCATGTTCTTGTTTTTTATTCTTGTTTTACAGGATTGATTGTATTAACCAGGGCATTATTCTTTAAACAGGTTTTTGATCAGGACATTGGTCAAGATAAGAGGTTGGGAATAGCAAAATTGCCTTTGATTGATCTAGAGTCCGAGGCTACAAAGGAGATTGATTTGAGACTGCTATCATCACTTGATACATTGAAGGTAAAAGATAAGAAGGACAGAGGAACTTTAACAATCAAGGTAGGTGCTTCATTGCTTTATTTTTTCTTTCAATTATGATTATTTAATACAGGATATCGGGCTTTAATAATTGCTGTTAGTTTTCTTGATAATTGAGTCATTATTTTCTATTGTTGATCGCATACTTTTTGTCCTTGTAATGTCATGTTTCCTATTTATTTTTATGTCAAATATAGTTCCCAAATAATTCTACTTAACCATCTCTGATACCTCCGGTGCCTTTTCAAAATTTTTTATCCTTGTTATTCTTACTTAATCTATTGTATTGGCTGATTATGAAGTTATGTTTTGATTGTATGTTCAGGCACTGTACCATGAATTTAACAAGGAGGAGCAGTTGGCAGCTTTAGAAGAAGAGAAGAGGATTCTTGAGGAAAGAAAGAAACTAAAGGAGGCAGGAGTCATTGGAAGCACAATGGATGCACTTGATGGAGCTGTTGGAATGGTGGGAAGTGGTATTGCTGGTGGAGTTGGGCTTGTGGGAACTGGAATTGGTGCTGGAGTTGGGCTTGTTGGATCTGGTATCAACTCTGGAGTAGGAATTGTGGGGAGTGGGCTCGGAGCTGTTGGCAGCAGCTTGAGCAAAGCCGGGAAATTCATGGGCAGGACCATAACCGGTCATTCCAGTAAAAACAGCGGGTCTTCAACTCCAGTCAACAGTGTCCAAGAAAATGGCGGTGCAAAGCCACTTTAGCTTGTTTTTTATTGTGTGAATTCTGTCTTTTGTTTGTAGTCACTCTTTCAACTTTTATTCAACATTGTCCTCTCAATTCCTTTCTCTAGCATGCTCAAATAGTTAAAATTTGGTGTCAGAAAATTTGGCAGTTCAAGATGTTGGGTTCCTGTACCATTTGTGCTTTGTAATAACAACTTTAATAGATGTACAAAGTCCATAGTTGATATTTTGTTAATTCTGATTCTGTCAGAGAAACAGCTGCTATGAATTTCAGAAACCCATCTGGGTCATTTAGTTAACTTCTGGATCATTAAGTAAATTCCGGGACAAGAAAACTTTGATCAGAACTTATTATCATTATGTTGAAAGGCTATTACATTAATGAATGAGAAACTCCTTCTAATAAAAATAAATTCAATTAACTAAGTTATACAACGAAAAAAAAATTCTAATTAAGAAATACTAAACAATAAGCATCCTAACAAGTGACTTCAACTGCAAATTTATTGACTGGTGCATCCACACAACTGGGCGATCCAAACCAGTCCTGAGAAACTTGAAGAGAGCAAGACTCCTTTCCAACACATTGAGATTCAACAATGGCGACACCATCTGTAACACTGTCACAACTAGCCTTCTCAAATGCTCCACAAACACCTTGTGGATTCCCGAAACTTGCAAACCGAACTCCAGAAATCGGTCGACCGTGACATGACAACCCAACCGTGTTACCTTCAGACACAGTACCACAAGCTGACCCGACCACGACGGTCTGAAAATTTACTAGCCAAGGATTCCCACTAAATTCTTCGAATAAGACAATTGTATTCACATCTTTGTCGAGGAACGAGCGAGGTACGTGGTAATATCTTTGAGTTGGTTGACCGCAATTAGATGCACACTTGTCTCCATCGTACGAACCACGGTAATCACAAACATCATTGCTGCAACCTTCTTCGTCCGCAATGAAGCTTGGCCAGTATCGGCCAATGCTGTGTCCATTGATCCAAGCTTCGCCTTTGCCCAGTCCTTGTAAATCTACAACTACTGGGTCTGTTCCCAGAGGAGCTTTAAAGCTAGCCTGATGATGATACATCATATATGTATATATATATATATGAGGAGAAAAATAACAAAATGATATAAAATAATTTTATGTATTATGTATTATTACCTTGTACCAAGTCATATTTCTATTGACAGGAACATTTTGTGATGACCATTTGACATTTTTACAATCTGGGTTGAAAATTTCATTGTTCATGCCATTCAAACCAATCTTGTAACTCCACTTGTTAGAAGACAAATCTTTGATAATTGTTTCATCTCCCTTGCGACCAACAATTTCAACAGGCCCAGGCACACCAGCTTGTGTCAAATCGAACATTGGACCATAATTCTATACTCGTAATTAAACGAATTAGTTAGTTTAATTTTGAAAATTATAAAATTAATAGTAATTAGTGTTTGGTACCTGAAAACCAACAGTGGCACTAAGGAGGGCGATCTTATTAAGTCCAGGAGATAATTTAACTTCCTTTTCAAACACATAGTTGAATACATTATATTTGCCCCATTGAGAACCTGCAAAATCAAAGTAAATTAATTCAACGAATACATAATTTTTTTTAATTCTATGTATCAAGAAATCTAATAATGTCCCAAAAGTTGATAATTTACTTACCAAGATATTTTCCATTAACGTAGGCATGAAGAATTTGGCCACTGCCATTGACGCGGAGTGTCATGTTGTCACTCCAAACCGGATCATCTTTCCCAAGTTTTACACTGTTTAAAATAATTTAAAGAATAATTACGCATACTAAAGTTATGTGAAACTATAGATTTGGCAAGAAAATAAAAATACACACACCTTGTCATATACCACAAATAGTCACTGGTATCATTAGCCATTTCTTTTTGATCGACAATTTGTTGAGCAACAACTTGACCCTTGCCTCGAACAATAGTATCATGAGTCATCTCGGACCTCCACATCCATTCAAGACTACTTGGATACGCTTCATTAGGTTTCTTAACCATCACAGATGTTTGAACATTCACCTGAAATACATGTAATTTAATTACTTATTTTTACAAAAATTATATATTTTAAAAGTACAAGTAATTTAAAGAAAATTACCTTTGCGGTATTGAAGGCTACGGTCTTGCAGTCAGGAAGAATGCTAACAGACCATGCAGGAACAACATAATCAACATCTCGGAAGTTGACTGTTGCATCGCTGCTCTCATTTGCATTTCCCAGAAAGCAACTCGAGGCTTCTTCGGTGGCATAAGTAGTGGCCTGTAAATTTTTATATCTTATAAGTAATTACAATTCTTTTGGAGAAATTTTTTTTAAAACGAAAAAAAAAAAACTTACAGTGACAGAGGATCCGAAATCCAAAGTGGAGATATTTCCATAAGTCAAAGTTTTCTCCATTGACTTCAACACAGAATGAAGTTGCTTCAAGTGGCCCCACTTGGGTTGGTTCAAGTTACCTATTGGCAACATAATTAAGTTAAAAGACAGAAAATTACCGTATTCATCAGACAGTAAAAGAAAAGAAAATTACCGTATTCATCAAGAGGTGCATTGTAATCGTATGAAGTAGTGATGTACGGACCGCCAGCAGTTCTACCGAAATTGGTACCACCGTGATACTAAAAGAATAATTAAAAATAAAAATATTTAATATTAAGCTTATAGTTTGAAATAAATAAGTAAATTTATTTTTATAAATCCAATTACCATGTAGTAATTTTGGAAGGTTCCACCGGTTTGGAAAAATCTTGCAACAGAATAGGCAAGATCCTCAGCAGTTCTAAATGGGTCTTTCCCGCCCCAGCTTTTAAACCTGATAAAATACCCATAATTTTGATTAATTAATTAATTAATCAGAAATCTTGTATAATTAACGAGATTATATATATATTTTTTTTTTAATAAAAAAAACTCACCAGCCTGTCCAGTTTTCTGTCCACATTTTAGGGCTGGTGGGATTCTTTGGAGTGTATGAATCACAATAAAAGCCATTGCATGTCTCTATCTGTTGATTAATAATCAAATTAGAAATTTATAATCATTAATAATTTTATAAGTAAACATATATACATACATATATAATAGAGGAAGAAATTACCATAGGCTCCGGAGCATCGGTTTGTTGGCACATTAACCATGGAACTCCAATGTGAAGGGAGTCAGCCATATTTGCACACCAGTCAATGTAAACTTTGCCAGCATCTCCATAAGAAGACATCACATTCCCATATTCATTCTCAATCTGAAAACAAATTATTAATATTATCATTAAGCAGTTTTTTATACTCACAAAAAAAGTTTGAATGATAAAAAAAATTTGTAAACATATATAAATATAGCGTACATATATATATATATATATATATATATACCTGGGCTAAAATAACGGGTCCTCCTTGTGATGCAAACAACTTCTCTTTTTTAAGCATATCAACTATCAAAGTTGTAAAATTCTGCATCTCATTCTGAAAATATTGCATTAAATAAAGAATTAGAGACAATTAATGAATAATAAAAGTATAAGATACAAGTAAAGCAAGTGATGAGATGATGAGTTTACCATGTACACATTGTTTGCTGTTCGAAACTGAATTCCAGGCATGTTGTGCAACCAAACAGGAAACCCTCTGTTGATAACCGAAAACAAATATCCCAGATTACACCATACGTACGTACAGTAAAATAAACTAGCTAAGGTTTAAAGAAGATACCCATAATTCCATTCAGCACAAACATAAGGACCAATCCGGACAACTGAATAAAGTCCTTCTTGTTGAATCGTTTTGATAAATCTCACTAAATCAAGATCGCCATCGAAGTTATATTGACGGCGCTGGGGTTCATGGACATTCCAGAACACGTATGTCTCGATAGCATCGAGTCCGCCTTCTTTTGCTTTCTTTATCAAATCTGGCCACATCTGCAAATACAATTTAAATTACATACGTTAAGTTTATTTACGTTATGATCAATTAAAACAAATAAAAATAAAATACCAATTACCTGTGCAGTGCTTCTTGGATAGTGAATCGACCCAGATAATAAAATTTTACGTCGACCGTCGATCGTGATGGCTCTTCCATCGTGAGCAACTTGAATGCCGTTAACACAAACAATGGAAAAAAGAAGAATCAAACATAAAGTTTTGAGAAGCGACATCTTTTGCTGCGTTGATAAAAAGCTATTGTTCTTATGGTAATAGTGCCCTAAAACCCTCGTTATTTATAGAAATAATTCTAAAGAAATCGAGATAAAAACGAATTTAACTTCTTAAAAATTCAAATCCGACTTGATATCTTCTCAACTACATTATACTTATCAGAGTCGGATTACAGTTCATCTTAATATTTTTTTTTCCAAAGTTTTTCTTTTTTTTTCGAAAAGATAATTACTCTAATTAGAGTTTATCTATCAACCAACTTACTTCGCACATATTAATGGGTAAAAAAGGTAACTACATTCAAACTGAATATTCTTGCACTTAATGGGTATCTTACGCAGGGTTTGAACTCCTTTCTTTGAGTGTCACTGAACGAATCCGATAATCGCTGCCGTGCAACCCTTCTTCTAATGACTCTTAACTAAGAAACCCCGAACTATATCCAGCTCGAGGATGAAATTCTTTAGTAACTTTAACTAAGAAAAGGAAAGGAGTGGAATGCCCTCTTAAGGCCTTCTTTTTCTCTATTTCCTCTTTGAGTAGGCGCTGCAGAAGGAGTCCTTTCATTCTTAAAGCAGAAAAGACGTATATCATCATGACCCTTTTCTCCTTTCCTTTCTCTGTGTCCGGTCTGTTGTGCGTTTTTCTTTCTTCAAGGCTTACCGGGAGCTCAGGGGCATCAAATTGTACCCAATGAATTTTATCTAAAAATTTTATTGATTATATATATATATTTAAAAAAAAAAAAGCCAAAATAGAGCGGCAGGCCTTGTGACCTAAGTCACCATTTTCTTGTTTTTTATTATTTAATCTCTTCTTCTTATTTTCCAAAACTATAATAAAGAAAAAATCTAATATATATATATATTTTTTTAAAAAGTTAGGATAAAAAATTAAAGTAAACTCTTATAATATAATATAATTAAGAAGATATTAAATAAAATTTAAGTTATTAAGAAATTAAAATTTAATATTATATCTATTTTTTAAAAAAATTATTTCTGTAAATAAAAAATATTTTAGATCACCGTACCCGTAATCAATATAGCTTAAGAATGTAGAAAAAGTCATGTATGCAAAAGTCACAGAATTATGGGATTGTTTGGTAGAGTACAATGCAGAGCTTAGCTACACCAATGCTTACAAGATGAGAAATAAAAACACACATGCACTCAATGGAAAAACCCAACAATCTGCCAGCTTAAATGAAACTAGGCTGAAGCCCACTTTGGAGAGACAAACAAACATAACAGAAATTTAATAGAATTTCTTAGAGTAAACACCATATATGAATTATATGCCAATGTACATTTTTGTATATAGATATATTTGTAATTTTTTAAAAAGAAAAAATCTCTTAAATAATCAAAAGATAAAAATAATTATTTTATGTATTAATTATAATAATCATCATCAACTTAATTTGTTAGTTATAGATTTAGACAACAAAAGTAAAAAATTGTTAAAGAAAAATCTTCACTGCTCTGATCTATCTCCAACTCATTCTTCATTTTTCTCATTTTCCCACAAGATAAAATCAACACGAGAAAAAGAAGAAGAAGAAAAAACAATGACTTCAACAGCTCCCACCAAGAAAATAACTCAATACCAAAATTCATATATGTTTATTCATGAAAGTATATAAATGTTGCACATTTTGTGGAATAACAAACAAAATATATTTCTAAAAAAAATATTTTCTAGCTCCATTAGTATCTTACTGTTGTTATATTCATTCTTAACTAATTTGTATGATTTTTGTGAATGAAATACCAATAAATTTAGAAAATAAAAACTAGAAATTATTTTATCTACTAAATGGAGCCTGAGTTTCAATACGTGCTTTGCCCCTTTTAAATCTTGAGATTAAGTTTGTAACCCATTTTCATTCATAAGTAGCAACTATGGTGATAAAAGAATCTGTTGAAGAAGAGTACAAACCTCCAGAAATTACTTCATTAAAGTTTGGCAAATTATCTCTAGGAAATGTAGCACTAAAAGTTGAAGGTACTTATCCATATGAAATCCTTGCACTTCTTTTCTTTCTCTTTCTTCCTTCTGCATGTTCTAATCCTCTATTTTATTCCATGTATAATCAGCAAACTTAGATAACGACCCCACTAAATTGGGAATCCTCATGCTAGAATTCTGTGTTTATTAGAAGAAGTTTGTATAATAATGAAGCTTTTCATTGAAATACATCTTTTAAGTTCCTGAAGTGTGACACCTCATACTGATAAATCCTTATATGTTATGTATATACAATTTATGATATCTTTTGAAATTTGCTGCTGATAAATGGAGGCCCTTAATGTGTCTTTTGTAATATTTCTTTTTGCATAATTATATATACTTTACTACAGTAGAAGGTGTTAAAATTCTTATACTAGAAATTCAACTTTTTGTGCTAAAAGTTGAATGATAATAAGAACTTTTTTCATACTAGAGTTGTAGTGAATAGAAAAGCTTGTAGTTTGATAATTGACGGAGGGAGCTATGTCAATGTTGTTAGAACATTATTAGTGGAAAAGCTGAAATTACCAACCATTAAACATCCAAAGCCATATCGATTGCAATTGTTAAATAATGGGGGTGAGTTAAATGTATGAAAACAGGTGAAGGTGCCTTTTAACCTAAGCAAGTACCACGATGAGGTAGTGTGTAACATGATTCCAATGCACACTAGTCATATTTTATTAGGTAGGCCATGGCAATTTGATAGGAGATATGTTCATTATGGATTTGAAAATAAGTTTATGTTGGAGAAGATGTGAAGAAGTATGCATTGATACCTCTAACACCAATGCAAGTGATGGATGATCAGCGCCAAATTATGCAAGCAATGGATGAACAACAAAGAGTAGAGGCTGAACAAAAGAATAAGAGTGAGAGTGAGCCAGAAAAGAAAGAAAGTAGTGAGACCAAAGACTCTATACCCAAATTAGGGGGGGTGGGGGAGAAAACATTGAGTGTAAACATAAAAAAAGAAAGGAGAGTAAGTAATTGGCCATAGGAATGGGAGTGGTAAGATTGTGAGTTTATTTACTAGAGAAAAAGATTTGAAGAGAGTTACGACCAGTCAAAAGGCTTTAGTCGTACTTAGGTACAAAAAAGCTCTATTTACTAATAATGACTTACCCAAACATTTGCCTAGTGTTGTTTTTAATGTTTTGCAAGATTTCAAAAATGTGTTCCCCGATGAATTACCACCTGAATTGCCACCAATAAGAGGAATATAACACCAAATGAATTTCATCCCTAGGGCTGCCCTACTTAATAGACTAACATACAAATGTAATCTCAATGAAAACAAGGAGATAAAAAAGCAAGTGGACCAACTATTAGCAAAGGGATATATTAAAGAAAATTTGAGTCCGTGTGCTATTCCAGTCCTATTGGTTCTTAAGAAGGATGAAACTTAGAGAATGTGTGTCGATTGTCGAGCTGTGAACAAGATTATGATCAAGTATTATCATCCTATTCTACAATTAGATGATATACTTGATGAACTTCATAGGGCTATTTTGTTTATAAAGATTGATCTAGTCACTAGTTACCATCAAATTCGCATAAAGGAAGGAGATTAGTGGAAGACAGCCTTCAAAACTAAACATAGGTTGTATGAGTGGATGGTGATGCCCTTCGGACTTACTAATGTGCCTAGCACATTCATGAGGTTAATGAACT